>JAFEMH010004368.1:0-213119 GCA_022495995.1 Adenophora triphylla var. japonica | reverse complement strand
CCCTAGCGGCAAAACCCTAAAGCCGCCCCTCCCTTCTCACCACCTTGCCTCCGCCACCAAACATCAAAAACCCACCCTTCTCCTTCAAACAACCCTCGTCTCATACCCCTCTAAAGCCAAAACCCTAAATTTTCCTTTCTCTCGAATCAAAACCCTAGCCGCTCCACCCCCCTCTCTACCCTTGCTTCCGCCACTCACCATCAAAACCACTACCCTCTACACAAAATCCCCACCCTCGGCTCACACCTCTCCACGACGAATCCCTACTTCCCTTCAAACCCTCTGGCCTACCTACCGCCCCAAAAACACCACCCTCGGCTCGAAACCCCACCAGGTCGAAATCTAAGCAAAACCCTAAATTTTTTGTTATTCAATCCCCTCGCTCAAACCTTTATTCTCGAAAACCTAAATTTTTCTTGTTATTCAATCCCTCGGCTAAAACCCCTTTTGGCCGAAACCCTAATATCCTCTCCTTCACACTCACCTCGGCAAATACCCCTTTTGGCCCGAAACCCCAAATTTTTTCTTTATTAAAACCCCCTCGGCCTACCGAAACAATTCCACAACGAAACCCCTACAAAACCCGCTGCTTGAAACCAACTCCTGCCCTTGAAACCCTTCGAAACCCCTCTCCACTGACCCCACCGTCTCCGACATATATAGTCATGCACCAACCTATCAGCACCTTGGATGCGAGGAACCACATCACATCACAGGTAACCACGCACACGACCGGGAACAACATCATTTTCAAACCCGGCTCATCTCATCACTCTTCAAGATTGGACTTATCCAAGGACCATCCATCTTGAGGGAGCATATTAGGAATATAATATAATTATATTATATTCAAGCATATATATTAGGAAGATAATATTTGTATTAGATTAGAAATATTTGTATAGATCTAGAAGATTCTATCCTCTCATTGTAACCCTATAAATATGTACCTCTAACATCATAATCAATTAAGTCTTTCGATATCAATTCTCTCTCTCCATCTTTGCTTGACTTCGTCTCCCAATGGCCCACGATGAACCCGCCGTGCCACCCACCATCCAGTCCACGTTGTAAGCCTTTGGCAAAGCCCGGCTACACGTGAGGGGGCGTGTAATCCCACATCGGGAATAAACAAGACTTGTCTCTAGCATATAAGGATCATGGGCTACTCCCCTTAACACCAATTGGTTTTAAGGTGCAACCTCAGACTTTATCACTAGTTACTTCAATGTGGACACTGAGAGATTGAAGTATGAGATGCAGAACACTTGGAAATCTATAGAAAATTAATTGTACGTTTGGTTGCGACTTAGTTTCGTAAAAAATATGATCACGTGATTTTATTTGGTCTAACCACAATGTTTCATTCTGTTTCAATATATGCCCACAATGTTTCATTTATTTCAAAATTCCAAATAAAATACCAAAAATACCAAGAATCATTTATTTCATCATAATATCATCATTAAACATGAAATGAACAATTATTGAAAGAAATCATAATAACTTACCAAAATAATTCGAAAATAAGAAAAACTTTAATCGGCTAGGAACGATCTACGCAGCTTCTCGATCATTTTGACGCAATCGGATTAAAAAACGGACTAATATTGAATTTATGAGGATTTTTTGAAGATAATAAAATCATAATAAGAAGAACAGAACGGAGAAGTATTTTTTTCTTTCTCTAGTTCTCTCTCTGAACGATTTCGAAGGCCATGATATTTATTAAGATATATATTAAGAAAATTTCAATTAAGCTCCTCCAAGATTAAGTTATTACAATTAAATTCTTAAGTTTCACTTTTGACACATAAGCACCTCAATAAAATTTATATATTTTTACTTAAATTTCACCAATTAAAATATCAACTACAAAATTCCTATTTATTTCATTTAGACATTAAATAATTAAAATTAATTTATTAACATAACTAAAATGCCAAATGAATTATTAAAATATTAAAACTAACCCATAAAAATTACAATTATTATGAAATGCATCAAATAAAATGTTACGCACCCCACACCCCACGTGCTCAACAACTGACCAAAATAGTGCCTAGGTTTAGGGTCGTGACACTTACTCCCCCTTAAAGAAAATTCGTCCCGAATTTGAAATTCACTTACTTGAGTGATCAAATAACTCAGGATACTTCTCTCGCATCTCGGATTTTCAAAACCCAAGTTGCTTCCTCAATGATATGATTCTTCCACTAAATTTTCACAACCCGATTACTCTAGGTTTTTAATTCCCGGACTGGTGATTCTAATAACTCTCAACGGTTCTTCCACATAAATCAAATCAGCCTGAATATCCTCCGTGGAAGAACTCAATACAAGGAAAGGATCATAAAGATACTTCCTCCCATACAATTATTCATAAGATGCCATTTCGCTGCTAAACTGATAACTATTGATATACGCAACTCAACTAATTTTAAATGAACTTCTCAAAATGAATGGAAATCCATCACACAAATCTGCAACATATCCTCAAGAATCTGGATAGTTCTCTCTGTATGTATGCCCATCTATCTGAGAATGAAACACAGAACTGAAACTCAATTTGGAACCCAATGCCTCGTTCAAAGCCTTCCCAAAATCGTCATGTGAATCTCGGATCCTGATCTGATACAATGTTGATTGGTACTTCGTGAAATTGACCAAATTTCTCGCATATACAATTGTACTAACTTCCCCATCCAACACTTCATTGAGCTAGGTAGAAATAAACCGACTTGATCAATCTGTCCACTATTACCCAAACGCGTCCATCTTCTTTGATGTCGGAGGTAGTCCCGTCACAAAATCCATCACAATGCCTTCCCATTTCCATTCCTCTAACCCTTCATCAATTCGTGATACATCTTCGAACTTCCCGGATAATTCACAATTCTTGATTTATGGCCTTTCTCAAAAAAATTAGTCTTTTACTCTCTTGTGAATATGGTACACCAATTCTGTCGTTGAAGGTTAAAATCCCATCTTTAATCAATACAACTCTCCGGTCTTTCTATCTCATAACTGACCCATAATATTCTTCAATTCTGTATCCTTTTGTTGACACTACTAGAAACAGGCCAATTACCGACGAAAATTTACCGACGGATCGCGTCCGTCGGTATTACCGACGGACAAATAAAGTTTATCGGCGAAATTTTCCGTCCGTAATTCAGGTATAAATTAAACAAAGCGGCCTCTCGCCGTCCCTCACCCTTAAACCTAAATCGCTTAACCCTTCTCTCTCTCTCTCCCCTCCTGTGAAACCCTTCTTCACGAAGAAGGATGAAGTAATCGTTGCCGTCAAATCTGAGAAGGTTATCTCAAAAATGGCATTGTGTAAGTACCCAAATCTGGCTCATGCCTTCCGGTTAAATTTCCCGGCAATTTCGGTAAGTTTTCCGGTAATTCCCCGGACCTTCCTAGTGTTCCGGAAATGTTCTGGAACAGCCCCAAATTAAATTAAGGGCTGAAGGGAGCCTTCCTGTAAGTGCTCCAATTTGAGCTTGTTAGAATTTTCGTTAGAAAATTAACGGAAGTTATAACATTTCTAACAATTCCTAACTATCCTAACATTTCTAACAAAGTGAGGGTAAAATGGGCATTGTTATTTAAGGTTAAACCTTAAAAAGAATCTCAAAAAAGAAAAACAAATGAAGAAAACCAAATATAGCAATGCTGGAAACATAATCTGGCTGGTCAATTTGAATTTTGAAAAAGATTATTCCTTGTGTCCAAAGCCCGAAGCCGCAATTAATGAACAAAGTGCACGCGATCGGATCCATCCGCGCGGACATGTTTGTATTTTCAGAGGGCTATAAATTGAGCCCTCCAAATACAAAAATAAGAAAGGAAGAACACAAATGCAACGAACCTTCGGCGAAATATAGAGAGAAAACAGTGAGAATTCTCAAGAATTGTCACCCTTTTCTCTCCAATCTTTCCCAACTCATACTCATCCACTCACTCTCATATTCAAGCCCTAAACACTCATACACTCAAGCCAAACACTCAAGAACACAAGGAAGATTGGTAAACCCTCCTCTTCCTAACCCTAAATCTCATCCATGCATGCATCTTCAAACTACAAAATGTAGTTCTTTCATCTTTTTTCTCTAGATCTAAGAAGATCACCATGGAAGACCATCTCCATGGATGATCTTCTACAAAGATCAACATTATTTTCAAAGCTTTTCTTACTTACTTGCAAAAATGCACTTTCAAAACCCTAAAAAACCATTTTCAAGCACTAAATCTTGATTTCAAAGGGTAAAATCCTCCCCAAGCAAATGAAATGCTTAGTCCTAATGTACTTAAGGATGGTTTGGTATAGTTGATTCACCACTAAAATGTCTAGTGATCACTAACCAAAACCTAGGGAAATGGGGACAAGCATGGATGCAAAACCCCTTAAAATCATATTTTCTTTCTTGAGAAGTTGCTGTCCAGTAGCAAATTTCTCAGACCTCAGTCCATGGTCTTAATTTTTGGACACAGATGAACTTGGAATTTGGTGTTGACTACAAAACACTTTTTGTAGCCAACATCCAGAGCTTTCCAGACATATTTTTACCTTATTTTTTGGGTGAGTAAAACTCCTCTTTTCAATTTTTCTTTCAGAGGCTAGTTCATCAGCTTCTGGGAATCCAGATCTCATATCTGAGGTTTCCAGAAGGTTTTGACCCCTCAAATCTTCTCCAAAATGGAAATTTCTTTCACACAAAGTTTATTCAAGGAGTCTAGAGAAACTTTCATTCTCTGAGTTCATCCAGATTATGAAGTTTTAGGACCCTTGAATCCATTTCAAAATCAGGTGTCTGCTGCCATTTTCTTCTGGCAGAAGTGACTTCTCAACTTCAAAAGGTTTTTGAGTACCAAATCTCAAACCAAAAATTCTCCAAAAAATCATGGGATCAGTTTAAAGTCTTAAAGACATCCCAATTTTTACTTTTTCCAGTTTCAACTTATTTTGGCCAAAACACACACACACACACACACACAAATGATTTTCAGCTTGGAAGACTCGTTTTTACGAGGCGCGTCGGGTGCACACTAACGTCCTTCCCGACGCGTAACATGACCTCCGAACCTAAATCTCTGATCTCGGGCTTTTTTCAAAGTTTTGGCCCTTCAAAATTAAAATGGCGTGGCGACTCCGTTTTTCCGGTTTTATTTGGTTTTTCAAAGAAACGCAAGAAAGCCGAATTTTTTCCCATATCATCACAAAGGGCGACTACTGGGACTAAGCTTTTTAATAAAAAAATGGTATTCGGTATATTGGTGGAAACCACTAAATTTCCCGTTATCGCCTCCTAACACGAGTCGGGGATAAATTGTGGTCTAACAATCCCACGTGCCGGTATCACCGTTTTCAAAAAAAAAAGCTTTTGAGGGTCAAGCTTCCGTCCCGGCTTCGAAAATCTTTTTTGTGTGTGTGTTGATTTTTGCACGGTTTTCATGTTGTTTTGGCCGCCTCGGAGAAAGTCAAAATTTTGACTGTCGGAATAATGTCCCTAACTGTCGGAATTTTCATGCTTACGTGCTTATGTGCTCATAAAAAAATTCAAAAAAAAAAAAGAGATTTTCAAAAAAAAAAAAAAAAGAAAATTTCCAAAAAAATCATGCATCATATTTTTAAGACACATAAAAATCTCTATTTTACTCGTAAAAGAATATAGATCGCTTGCACACTACGCGCACGTGACCGTACACCGCACACTACGTCCTTAACCCGGGAAATCCTTGTCGCGGTCCGTTTGGTCTTATTACGCCTCTCGGATGAGCACGGGACTACCCAAACATCCCATGGAGCCTCGTGTCGACCATGCACTTGTCCGTGACACACTTTGTCCGAGACCCGGTTGGTTTTTAGTCCGGTCCGTGTCATGCCCCGTCCGTGTATAGACCTTTCCTTTCAAGCCTTTGTCGGCATACCGACTCAATATCTCTCGGGTCCCTAATCGCCGCTAATCGCCGAAGTTCTCGCGGTTTTCCGCCGCAAACTTTGACCAAGATATTGACCGGCGCCTTGACTTCGGCTCGATCGGCACAAATTATACACCGACTCCCAAAGATTGACACCGAGTCATCAAGGATTAATGACTATTCCATGCCTAATTACGGCTTAACCGACGACAAGTCAAGATCAATCTTGGACGCTTATCACCCAAATCATGCCGACTTTTTGTCGAGCTCCTGGACATGATCTTGACTTTCGACGTCGCCTTTGTCCGTAATTTACATCGAATGCTCGTTAAGACTCGATTACCCGCCGACTTCTAGGATCGTTTTTCTTTCGGTCGGTGGGACCCGCTTGCCCTATAGGACCCTCGCCCGGGCCGTCCACCCCGGGAGGTCGAAATACAGTGGAATACGAGGGGCTTATAGACGTAGTGACGGGGCCCACCGATCCAGAATCGAGTAGTTTGCGAAAAAGAAGAGCAATCTTTTCCAACCGATTAGGTTAATAAAACATGTTTTAAGTAAACGTGAACAAATAATCGCATGTTGCATGAGCCTAAAGCCCAAACACCTACCCTCCTTCCATTCCTGCACATCCGAACCTTCATGTCCTTTCCCCGCAGCCTCCGCACAAAGCTTGGTTTCGGCACCGGTCACCGTTTGATCGACTGGGAAGAGTCAAGCGCATCGTCGCCTTCGCCGTTTGTTCCGACTCCGGGTTTCGTAATGTCTCGCATCGCCCGGTAATGATGGGGATAACGTCACTCCGCCTCCCGGACCCTCGACAGAGCAACAAAGGGAATCGCTAGCGTAACGTATGAGGTTACGACAGAAGCACGCCTAAACGGCCTTTATGGAGGCTATTAAGAGTCACGGCCTCGGCCGCCGCCAATCCGATGGCACCTTCACCGTGGAAGAAGACGAGGATGCCAACCCCACTCTCGCCGCCCGATTACACCAGATGCCGCCACCCACCTCCTATGGTGCCACTACCGTAACCCATGCTCCTCGATTTTCGGGTCACCACTCTCCCAACCACGTACCACCGGATCCATGCAGCCTCGACGGCACAAATCAAATGGGGCAAAATCAAGCACGGAATGTCTTCTCATGGTTGGGGCTATCTCGGAATGCCACAGCCTAATCGGGATCCCTCCTCGCTCGGAACCGATCAATCCGGACCTTCACAAAGAATAGCCACAGCTCGAATGCCGCCACAACTTGGTTCTCGGGACCACGCCAGGAGCCCTCCTCGTAACAAGCACTAGTTCACCAAGCTCCTCACACAAATCCATTCCTCACTCAGACTTCTATGGGTTACCAAGCCTCCATCCCTGTCATCCGAATCACCAGACCGCAAGACCCCCCGGGTTACACACCTTCACCACAAGCACCATGCAATTCAACAATCCGGACGCCTCGCACTCAAGCCTACTTACGGGCCCCACTCGAAATCCAAGTTATCCGGCTACATCGGGGCTGCCCCCACCTACTTTGCCGCTTGAAAATCCACAAAGAAGCCGCAAGGTTCTACCCTTTGCTCGTGCTCCTACTCATGCTCCCTGTGGTAACTCACCCCGTGACAGTTTTCACCTACGTCCCCTGACCGGCCGTTCCTCCACCCGCCCGCCTCCGTGGTAGCTCCTCTCTCTAGCTCGCCCACTAGCTTGAATGCCATGGTTCCGCCACAAGACCCTCATCCGGCCCGGTTCATGGAACAACACAAGGAAATGAAAGCGCAGACGCCGAACCGATCGCCAAGAAGTTCGCCTTCCGGCCTACTGCACTGACTCCATTGTTCCCCGCCCCACAAATTCGTGATGCCAAATCTGGATCTCTTTGATGGGACCGCATGTCCGAAAACCCATTTGGACACATATACCTTGGCGATGAAAGCCAAAGGATGTACCAATCGCCACTGGCCGACTATTTCATCTATCCTCAAGTCCAAGGCCTTAAAGTGGTTCTTCCGTTTGAAACCTCGAAGCCGTGGCCACATGGGACCAAATCACCAATGCCTTCACGTAAAAATATAAGGCCAACTTGGAATGGGAAACAAATAGGGTTGACCTACAAACAACAAAGTGCAGGTCCCCGATGAGAATGTTGGGGACTTTTACAAGCGGTGGAATCTCGAAACTCAGTGAAATGGCCATCCCTCCTTCCGAAGAGGAACAATCGGACATCTTCCACCATGCTTGAAACCACATCTCGAGAGCCTCCTCGCCACTTCCCATACTCGCACTTACGGGCCATGGTTAACTCGCAGCCTAAGTTTGAAAAGGCCTACACCGCAACCGGCCGCCGCACTCGCCTGCGTATATCGGGCTCCTCCCCGCAAACACCGCCTCAAGCCCCGCCAAAGGCAAAGAGACGATTAACTATGCGGGACAGAATGTAATAACACGACTCCTTTTGCTCCCAGAAACCGCCGAGCCTGCACCGCGGGTCATAAATCTCGAAAACTTTGGAATGCCCCCGAATGACATCTTTAGGGACTCGGTGAAAGAAGGCTTGCCATGCCCTTTGGAGAATTTCCAACCTGTAAATCCGAATGCTCCCGTGGATACTACAAAGTATTGTGCCTTTCATCAAGCTCACTGACATCCGATCGATACCGCTTCACTCGAAAAGGCAATCCAGGCTAATAGAGCAAGGAAAGTTGGAAGGCCCCGAGGGGCCCAACACGCCAAAAATCCGCCGCTAAGGAACCATAATCGTGTGAATATGATTGAATGCGGAGAATCTTCACACGCCCAGTGAAGATGCCGATGAAGGTCCCCAAATACCCGTGGCCAATCTCGTCGAGGATCCCGAATTCGGATTCCCCTCGCCTCGAGGATATCGAACGAATCAACCCATCTTGGTCTCATGTCGAGACTCCTTGCAAGAATACGAGGCCCGCTATTTTTCGGGTGAAGGGAAGGCCGATACCGAAGAACCGGGCCGTTCCGCTCGTAACATGAAAGAACTATTTATACAAGATGGTTAGAACACAAGAAAGATTGAGCAAGAAAGTTTCCGGCGAGCACTCAGACTGGGCTTATCAAGAAAGAGGCCGAAGAGCATCTCGGAGCTAGTACACTTCGCAAATTGGCTCTAGGAGAGCCCGAATATGATCCCGAGAACAAGTGAAGAATCGGAAGAGGAGGATTCCTTCTATATCCTACCCGGTGTCAAATACGTGCCACCCTCTCACTCTTCCCCCGCAATTTCGGGAGGAGAAGCCGAGTCACAATTACCATCACTTCCGGAATGGGAGCATATGACAACTTCGCGGCCGCACGCACCCCTCTTCCCTAACAGATTTGACCGTCGCTCCTCTCACCCGAAATCCCGTAGTATGGGAAGAAGATTCCGACGACAACGATGACGATGATGATGACGAGAGTGAAGAGTCAACCGAGGCCCCGCATCCGGAAACAATCTGGAACGATCATGCCCGAAATGAGCCCACGGGAGCCGTGCACAATGGTTGGTTATCGCCAAGCAACGATGAAGGACCGCCAGAAATGCGGATCGATACCAATGGAGACAGACTCTACGAGGTGTCACTTGTAAGATGCATTTGTGGCCAATGCCCGGATACTCCAGAGGATGAGGGACAACAAAGCCCGCGCCTGCATCCATACATATCCGAAATCCTAGAACACAACGTTCCTTATAAGAACCCGAATGGTGAATGGAGAGGGTTTATTGAAGCACCGGTCGAAAATGGAGGGTTTCACCACCGGAAGATGAAGAATTCGTAAACGTTATCGGATCTTTTTCTTCTTTCCCACGAACGGATGGCGTAACAACCGTAAGTGGTCACAAATGGGCCGCCGAGCGCAGCCGAATGCCCGCAATCACCGAAAAGGGTTATCGATTCGAACGTCTCCCCAAAGGCCTTCATACCTATGAGTCCACATGACGCCTTTCTAATTGCTACAGGCCCGACAATGGACCCCGGTGCTCCTTATTTGGACACGCATCTATCGAGCCGCTACCTCAAGCTCCGAAGGGGAACGTTGCCTATCCTTCACCTCGTGGCCGCCCTACCCGCAAGACCGAAAGAAAAAGGATATACGATGAGATGGAGGCCGATAGCCACAACTCGTGGGCCATCCAAGGGATGAAATCGAAAGCCGCCGAGTCCCGACAATAGCGACTCTTGTTGCATGATAACAATGAGCAAGGCCGGCCACGAGAGTGAATCGGAGGACGCCCTAGCTCGTGGGCCATCCAAGGGGCAACAACACAACCCCAAACCCAAAGCTCGTGAACTTGGGAAGTTATAAGGGCCGCCAGAAGAGGCCAAGATGCTCAAGCTCGCTCACCGTCACTAGACTCCGTCGTAACCAATGGCCAATAGCCAAAAGGGCTCCCCCATCGACCCTAGCAAAGATTGAAGAAATCCAAATAAGAGACGATCGATGAGGAAGTTAACTGTTGACCCGATCCGGCGCATTTTCCAAGGAAATCCCAAGGCGTATAAGAAGGCCACTGCATCAAGCACCAAAAGAAGATCGCCGCCCTACGCTAAGACAAACAAACCTGCACTCGAAAAAGAGGATCCCGTGCTCACCCAGCTTGAAGCAAACACAGCCAACATTTCCCTCTCGGTCTCTACTCACTTCGTCTTATCCCCATAAGCCGAAGCCGGAAGAAAGCCCGGCTCGCACTCTCGTGCCTATTGATGCTACTCCCGATGATGTGGTACACTGATTGGAAACATCCACTACGGGAACATAATCACTTTCACGTATCTCGACCTCCCTCAATTTGGGGCCGATCATAATGAGCCTCTCTTCATCACACCACTGGATGAACGACGCCTCCCTCGGGTCCCGGTTGATAATGGGTCCGAATGAACATTCTTCCAAAGAAAGATCATGAGCTTGCTTGATATCAAGACTACGTACTTGAAGCCTTCTTCTCTCACAGCCAAAGCTTACGACTCAACATCCCGAGCAAATTCCCTGAGTTGCTACTTTAGACCTCCGGGTTTGGACGTAAATTGATACCTGTGGAATTCCAGTGTTATCGACATCCCGATTACTTTCAATGCCCTCGCTGGGAAGACCTTGGCCGCACCAAGTCAAAGGGGTCGCCTCAAGCCTCCACCAAAGGTGTGAAATTCGCCTCGAATGGGGATCCGACGACCATTTACGGGGATTTAGTCACTTTAGAGGGCACGTATACGGGCGGAATACCTATTCTCGAAATCAAACATGACGAGGAAGGTCACATGCTAACGGGCTTCACTGGCCGAGCCTCCCAAGGCCCAAGTGTGCAACATAGATCTCGACGGTCACTGGGATAAAATCCCACCGGCCTTGAAAATGATGAGAAAAATGAGCTATCTACCCGGCCTCTGGCCTGGGAAGCGCCAACAAGGAACTTTCAAACTCATCGAAGTGAAAGGACAAAATACTCGCCACGGCCCGGGATATGAGGCCTCCCCAGCCGACATCGCAAAGGGAAAGAGATTTGAAGCCGCCACAGAAAGATCCCGATTGACAACCC
This sequence comes from Adenophora triphylla var. japonica, assembly GCA_022495995.1. Lineage (NCBI taxonomy): Eukaryota > Viridiplantae > Streptophyta > Magnoliopsida > Asterales > Campanulaceae > Adenophora > Adenophora triphylla. The sequence goes on along the minus strand of JAFEMH010004368.1, from coordinate 201,647 downwards.
TAAATCTCTCCCCTTCGCCCTAATTTGGCCGACTACTTTGTAAAGGGTCCCACACAACCAGAAACATCACAGAGCCCACTCCTAAGGAAGGATGGCTAAAGCTACAGGATAGCCTCAACAAGTTCGAGGAACCAAGGCTAACCCGGTCCGTAGAATGTTCCCGGACCTACCCAAGATACTCCGGGGCTACCACTACCATGAAGAGTGAGTATACCTTCGTAGGCGTGCTCGACTGGGTGGAACAGCCGAGAAGCTCACAACCACTATTCCTACGCCCAGAAGATCCGAAACTCCGAATTCGAACTGACAGTGCCAAAAGCTAAGGCCACGGAATTTCCTCAAATGATTGGGATGGTCTCGGTTATGCAAAGAATTGTTCGAAGAAGAAGTCCAGTGCCGACTCCGATTGATCTCGGCTCGGTCCAAGAGATGATAGCAAAGAATTGAGAAAGGAAAACAAAACAAAGACAGCTTCCCGAGTCATGAGGCCACCAATACATGCCGCTAAAGAATTGGGAAACCTCTCAGCCCGTCCGCGACTAAGGAGGAAATGATCACCAAGCTTGGATTGGTACCCCGTCCCTTTGTGTCAATCTAGGACAAGTCCTCCCAGCCTCTCTCTCGTTAAGATCGAGTCTCTAGGGTCGTCCGATGGCCTTACGCCCGAAGACTACGAGTCCGTAGCAAGCACCGTATTCCCTTTCGTTTTCAATGAAATGACGAACCTTTCGAGTATCCCTTGATTGCCACTTTAACTAATGATGAATTAATTAATAAAAATTTTTTAATAATAATTCATTAGATAAAGAAGCATACATTAAACAAAAAAATCAAACAACAAAAAAATCTTTAAGCAAAGTTGTCCGGAAGAGGAAAATCGAGCCCAAGCCGCCGAAGAGATTTTGACGAGTGTGAATTTGGGAACCGGAAGAGCCTAAAGAGACGCAGATTGGTCATTTCTTCGAAGGAAGTGGAAAGGATGCTCGCAAAGTCCTACAAAATCCTCAATTCAAAGAAAGTTGCCCTCTTCATCAAAGAAAACATCATGTGCAGATACGGGTTGCCACCGAAATCATCTCGTATAATGGATCCCACTTCAAGGGGAATGTGAAAAGTTGCCGGCGGAATTCCGAATAACCCGTCACAAGTCATCACCCTACAGCCCCAAACCAACGGAGCCGTCGAGGCAAAGAAACAAGACTCGAAAATATCATCCGGAAAATGGCCGTCCAAGGCGTAGATTGGCCCGAGAAGTTACACTCGGCACTCGGGGCTACGTAACATCGCCGAACGGCAACCGGGGAAACACCTTTGCCCTCACATACGGAATGGAAGCCGTACTCCCAATCGAGCCGGAAATACCTCGCTCCGTATACCGCCGGAAAGCCGATCAACGAGGTCGAATGGCTCCGCAGTCGCCATGACGAATTGGCCCTACTAGACGAACGCCGATCAAGGCCATGGAACACATCCGGCCTACCAAGGAAGAATGGCCAGAGCCTTCGACAAGAAAGTAAAGCATCGGGAGATCCGAGAAGGTGATCTCGTTTCTAAAAGAAAAGCCCCCACCCGTATCAACCCTCTCGGCAAATGGGAGCCCGTATGGGTCGGGCCATATGTCGTCCGTAAGATCTTCTCCGAGGAGCCATGCAACTTGCGGACCTCGACGGGAATCCCTTTGTACACCCAAAGGAATGGTGACAAGCCGCGCAGATACTACGCGTAAAAAAAAAAAAAAAAAAAAAAAAAAAAAAAAAAAAAAAAAAAGAGTGCTAAAAGAGTAATACCCAACTAGGTTAGAAACCCGAAAAGGGCGGCCTAGGTAAAAACAGGTTGCACCAAAAAAAAAAAAAAACAAAAAAAAAAAAAAAAAAAAAAAGAGTGCTAAAAAGAGTAATACCCAACTAGGTTAGAAACCCGAAAAGGGCGGCCTAGGTAAAAACAGGGTTGCACCAAAAAAAAAAAGACAAAAAAAAAAAAAAAAAAAAAAAAAAAAGAGTGCTAAAAGAGTAATACCCAACTAGGTTAGAAACCCGAAAAGGGCGGCCTAGGTAAAAACAGGTTGCACCAAAAAAAAACAAAAAAAAAACAAAAAAGAGTTCACCAGGTTGAACTACGAAGACCTCGAGCTCCTCAAAATGAGGGGAACGTAGGCAAATGGAAACGGTTCGGTCTAAAGCACAAATAAAAGCCATACTTTGGCATCAATACAATTGATCGACCATGAAAGCGTCTCGAAAAACTCTAAAGCAATTCAAATATTCATTACAAGTTAAAAGCTCTTTGATGAGTCTAAGCCCGATTCATTCCTACAACCGGCAACCCGCTAAAAGAAAACTAAGATACATAATCAAACTAATGTGTCTCGTCATGGCAAGAAAGGGATACTTGGAAACCTCAAAGTCACTCCAAGCCACTGCATCGGCCTCTCCCTTCTTCTTCCCCTCCGAGTCTTTCTCTTCCGAACCGGAAAAATGTCGGTATTCCTCCTACCAAGCTCGGTATAGGAACAGGTCTATCAAACCGGCCTCCGTCGTGGCCTTAGTAGCCCTAGCGTCATCCCTCATCTCCCGTAACCTAGCCGGTAACATAGGAGCCCTCCTCTCCTCGTCTCTTGACGTAAGCCTCATAATCGCCCGCGCCGTCTCCGCTCCCCGTCACGAGGATTGGCCCTCGCCTCGGCCCTCCTCCTCTCGTAAACAGCCCGGGTCCTCCGCACCTACAATGGCCTCACGCCGTCTCAAAATAGCCACCCGAGTCTCTCCTGCATGCCCTCGTACCAATCCAGTACCAAGTGGTCGTGAACACCGGTCTCTGACGCCCGAGAATGACCCGAGGAGGAAAGGCATCATACCTCCATGCTCGGGAAAGAAATGGAAACACCGAGGGATCATCCATGGAAACAGGAGCCACCACCCCGGTAGGCTATATCATCAAAACCCTCCAAAGGAACTCCGCTTCCAAGCCAAACTGCCTCAGACCAGAGCCGAATGTAGAAACCGGACCGAGAAAGCCCCTAAGCATAACCACATGGGACCCGTCTCCGAAGCACTCGCGAGTCTCCACCCGCCAATGAGGCACCAACCATCTCGATATCTTCAGCCTCTGGCGACCCGCCATCCAACGCTCCCACGAGCCCCGATCATCAAAATCTACATCAACACCTCTCCCGGCAAAAGTCCAAGGCCCGATCATATCGAGGTTTCCCGAAGAACCCCAAACGCTCCATCGCCCACAGTGGTCAAGAGAAACGGGCCGCCCCCGCGCATATACCGCCGTCCGGTAGCTAATCTGTCGAGAGCATGAAAAGTCTCCCCAAGAATCAAAGGAACGACATCTCTCGCCTGTGCGACAGTGAACGACAACATCCAAGAGAGACCGATGGCAAATCCCAAAGGAATAAACCATGAACAGTGGTGCCAAACATACAAAGTGCAAAGGCATCCCAATAGGCATCATCCACCAAGCCTAGGCCCCTAAATCTGTCGGGAAGACCGGAAATATCGAGATGATCGGGACCGCGGATCATACCTTGCGCTTCCTCCGGGAAAGATGAAGGAGGACGCACAATCTGTCGCAAAAGAAGCCCCTCCTGGCAAAGGGACCGCTATCTCTTCCACCTCCGGACCTCCAAGCAAGGCCCGAAATTCTTCGACAACGGAACAATCTCGTTGAAGGAAAGGCAAAAGACATGCCTTCTAGTATCCCAAAACGAAGAAGAAGCTCTTAAGAGGTCATAATCCGAACCAATTCTTTCGAGAGACCACAAGCATCGTACCTTGTACCTTTCTTCAAAGAATGATCTTCTCTCGCGCATGATCTCCCTACACCACTCCTTGAACTTTTCAAAGAACAACATTTGCCTTTCTTTGGATAATTTTGGAGAATTTTTGGCCATTTCCATGGTTTTTCTCTCTTTCTCCCGAAAATGGTCGTTTGGCCGGAGGTTGAAGAGGATATTTGAATTTGAAATAAAGCAAGACCAGTGTCCGGACCAAAATTAAAGGACAATGTCGATGCACCCTATCCGCGCGGATGGGATTGCTTTCCCAAAAAAATTTTGCAACAAGCCGCTACACCAAAAGAGGAATATTCCGTCCCGTTGCTCGAAACTTGTGCAAAAACCTCCCCAAACCACCCATATACCAAACACCCTTGCAAAAAAAAAAAAAAACAAGGCTCATGCAGCACTGCATTCATATGGCATTGCATTCATAAAATAAAATCCTAAATTATTACATTCCAAAAAAAAAGAGAGTGTGCATAAAAAAAAAAAACAAACAACAAACAAACATAAATAAAATCCTAAATTATTACATCCAAAAAAAAAATGTGCATAATCTGTACAAATCTAAATCTCAAAAAATAAAAAAATCAATCGGAGTCTCCGCCCGATGTCTCCCCGGCCCCTCTTGCGACTCGGGCCCGCTCGTCAGAGCCCCGAAAGTCTCGGCTCGAATCGTCCTCATCTCCAGAAAGAGGCTCGTCGGGACCAACCGGCACACTCGATAGGGTAAACCCGAGATCCCCGAAGAAATCGAATCCGAAGGTGAAGGCGTCCGACTCCCGAACATACGGAGACGACCCACCATGCCGCCAAACGTGTCCCCGCCCGTACGGATCCCCAAGAATGACGTGATCCGAAGGCGGCCGCGCGGTGATCAATGAGAGGAGACAAGAGGGGTCTCGGAAGAAGTCTCCGAGGGAATAGGAGAAGCCTCCCGTCTGGACAGTGCCGGCCGTGGTCTCCTCGCCCTAGCCTCGAGGTGCCCCGCAAGCAACCATCCTCCGTATGAATCTCTTAGCCCCGATCACTTGCTTCGTCGTGTCTCGACGACCACCTCCGAAAACCGCACAAAAGCAAAAGCGTCAAAAAAAAGAAGTGATGCTAGAGATGATGAAACAAAAGAAAGAAAAGAAGGGGAAAAGGTGAAGCCATACTCTTCATACCCTGACGAGGCCGGAAAGCTCGTGGAAGCCGCTCGGCCGAGGGATCTCGCACCCTCAATCGGACCCCATCCCGGATGTAGGAAAAATCCGTCCGAGGGTACCGCGGATCCCAAGCCCCTCCCTCTCCAAAACCCGAGGCATCCTCGCCTCCTCAAGACGAACGTCGCATATGGCTCGATCGCCACGAAGTCCGAGAAGTGCCGGCTCGCTTCGGTAATCATCCCAGTCACGGACCGATCGCTCGGGTGCATCATATCGGCGGGAGGCTCCACCGGTGTCCTCAAAGGCGAAGTTCACGCCATGCCGGCGCGTCACCCTCTCTCCCGTATAATAGGCATCGCAAGTCGACCCTCAAAATCCTCCGCCGCACCGGCCCGATCTCGCGCCCTTCACCGCGCTACCTCAAAGCGATCCTGTGGGAAGAATATCATCCCCTCATCCGTCTCGGCCTCCGTCAAAGGAAGGCAATCCGCGTACTCGAGAGTCGTACGCCCCGGAGCTTATCTTCTCCCGGCATGCTTGGACCAAGACCGCATGGCCGGATACGCCCGACGTACGCCTCAGCCGCCGCCACACCGTGACGTGGAAAACTCCAACGCCCATACCGCGAAAGGTAAAAATCCAATCAATCCAAAGGCAAATAAAAGTGCGTGCTCAAAGGAAAGAGGGAAAGCAAAAAGAGAGCTTATACCTCCGTGAGCAAACTCGAAGCAAGATAAGGAGCTCACAGCCTTCCGGCCGTATCTATCAAGAGCGAAGCAGCCACCCACTCGGCCTCCCCCAGAAATATCTCCAACCGTCTCCATGTCCTCCAAGGACCTCAAAGAAGGCAAAGACCGCCGTCCCTCAAAGATGACCAAAGAGCGTGCTCGAGAAAGTAAACCACAAGAAGGCCCCCGGCAATCCTGACGGCGCCTATCCTCTCCTCCCCACCTCATAACTCGCTATGGTCTCCACGATCTTGCCGTAGACCACCGCATACTCCATCCCCATCCCCTTTTTGGGAATAGGGGAAAATCCCGTAAGAGCTCGCAGACGCATCGCCGTAGCCATCCCGCCACTCAATGCCGCGTCCCATTAAAGGACAGCCCGTGATCGCAAAGATAGTCGAAGGCGTAACCGCCGCCTCGCCCCGTAAGAAGTGGAATGTGTGGGTCGCATCCCACCAATGCCGCGCTAGAGCAAACATCAAGCCCTTGCTCTTAGTGGAACTTGACACCCCTCAAGCACTCGACGAACTCCCGTGAGCCCCGTCTCGACAACAATCTGTCTCTGACTCGCAAAGCTCCTCGGCCCGCATCCGGAAGCCGATCCCACAAGTCAATCACGTACTCCACCGATCCTCGAGTCTTCATCTTGTTCACCAAGCTCCGTCACAAAACGGTTTCCGCCCGAAAAAAAGAGAGAAAGAGAAAATGTCAAAAGATTGCATTTGCATTTACATTAAAAAAAAAAAAAAAAAGAGAGAAATTTCGACAAAGATAACAAAGATACAATGAGCATAGCCCCATTTTTCTCGCATGAAATAAAACAATTTTCAGCAAGTCCCAATGCATTCATCAAAAAAAAAAAAAGGATGCATTCCTACGCGAGTAAAAACTCCGTCCCATTTTCAAAAAAAAATGCATATATGCATATCATCCATCTTACATGCAACGGGAGGAAAAATCCGTCCCACTTTTCAAAAAAAAAAAAATCCTAAACATGCATACATCTCATATTGGCAAAATGCCCATTCTTTCCAAACAAAATGCATGCATTGCATCATCATTCATCAATATCAAAATTCAATTTCAAAAAAAAATCATCATCATCATCAACATGCAATATTCAATTTCAAAAAAAAAAATCACAATTCTTCGAATTTTCACATGTAATTTTCGAATTGAAAAAAAAATGTGGCAAAAATGCCAATTCTTTTTCCCAAGCAAAATGCACATTTTTGGGACACTCACAAATTCATTGCAACATTGCATATCATCAATATCAATATTCAATATTCAAAAAAAAAAAATTCAAAAATCACCCAAAAATTTCAAGCAAGAAATCGACAAGAGGATCGAGAGGATTCGAAGTATACCGTTCGGAGATGCGGATCCGAAGCCCAATGTTGCCAAGCATCGGGGTAATGCTCCTCCTCAACCGATTGCGAAAGATTGTAATGCCTCCTCATCCGGACGAGCTCCACTCGCCTCCGCTACCGGGCCACGTCCTTGGCCTTGAAAAGCGCCTTCCCGTGTTCCATTGCTCGAAAATCAAGAAAATCGGACGAATTTTGAAGCTTAAATGGCCAAAAATGGCGGAATGGCGCTTTCTCTCTCGCTCTCGACAATTTCAAAAATTGACCGAGGAAGAAGAAGGGCGTTGGCCCTAATTAATACCCCCGACTTTCCATCCCTATCCGCGCGGATAGGATTGCAAGGGTCAAAATGACCCTTTTGCCCCTTAAAATTTCAGACTCGCAATTCGGGCCCCTAACTTGACAAAGTTAACCAAAGTTAACCAAAGTCACCCCTTGTCAAGAAAATTGCCCCTAGTCAAAACGTAAGACCGAGTGCCCCGAGAAAGATAACGAGATCCCGTATCTTTCATCAAAATTACCCCTGCAGTCAAACGTAAGACCGAAGTGCCCCGAGAAAGATAACGAGATCCCGTATCTTTCATCAAAATTGCCCCTAAATAAACGTAAGACCGAGTGCCCCGAGAAAGATAACGAGATCCCGTATCTTTCATCAAAATCACCCCTGCAGCCAAACGTAAGACCGAGTGACCCGAGAAAGATAACGAGATCCCGTATCTTTCATCAAAATTGCCCCTAGCCAAACGTAAGACCGAGTGCCCCGAGAAAGATAACGAGATCCCGTATCTTTCATCAAAATCACCCCTAGCCAAACGTAAGACCGAGTGCCCCGAGAAAGATAACGAGATCCCGTATCTTTCATCAAAATTGCCCCTAGCCAAACGTAAGACCGAGTGCCCCGAGAAAGATAACGAGATCCCGTATCTTTCATCAAAATTACCCCTAAGCCAAACGTAAGACCGAGTGCCCCGAGAAAGATAACGAGATCCCGTATCTTTCATCAAAATCACCCCTATAGCAAAACGTAAGACCGAGTGACCCGAGAAAGATAACGAGATCCCGTATCTTTCATCAAAATTGCCCCTAGCCAAACGTAAGACCGAGTGCCCCGAGAAAGATAACGAGATCCCGTATCTTTCATCAAAATTGCCCCTATAGCCAAACGTAAGACCGAGTGACCCGAGAAAGATAACGAGATCCCGTATCTTTCATCAAAATTGCCCCTAAGCCAAACGTAAGACCGAGTGCCCCGAGAAAGATAACGAGATCCCGTATCTTTCATCAAAATTACCCCTAGCCAAACGTAAGACCGAGTGCCCCGAGAAAGATAACGAGATCCCGTATCTTTCATCAAAATCATTTCACTGGCCAAGAAAACGTAAGACCGAGGGCCCCGAGAAAGATAACGAGATCCCGTATCTTTCATCAAAATTACCCCCTAAGAAAACGTAAGACCGAGTGCCCCGAGAGAGATAACGAGATCCCGTATCTTTCATCAAAATTACCCCTAAGCCAAACGTAAGACCGAGTGCCCCGAGAAAGATAACGAGATCCCGTATCTTTCATCAAAATCACCCCTAGCCAAACGTAAGACCGAGTGCCCCGAGAAAGATAACGAGATCCCGTATCTTTCATCAAAATCTTCCCCGACAGTCAAACGTAAGACCGAGTGCCCCGAGAAAGATAACGAGATCCCGTATCTTTCATCAAAATCTTCCCCGGCAGTCAAACGTAAGACCGAGTGCCCCGAGAAAGATAACGAGATCCCGTATCTTTCATCAAAATTGCCCCCGGCAGTCAAACGTAAGACCGAGTGCCCCGAGAAAGATAACGAGATCCCGTATCTTTCATCAAAATTGCCCCCGGCAGTCAAACGTAAGACCGAGTGACCCGAGAAAGATAACGAGATCCCGTATCTTTCATCAAAATTGCCCCCGACAGTCAAACGTAAGACCGAGTGACCCGAGAAAGATAACGAGATCCCGTATCTTTCATCAAAATCTTCCCCGGCAGTCAAACGTAAGACCGAGTGCCCCGAGAAAGATAACGAGATCCCGTATCTTTCATCAAAATTGCCCCTAGCCAAACGTAAGACCGAGTGCCCCGAGAAAGATAACGAGATCCCGTATCTTTCATCAAAATCACCCCCGGCAGTCAAACGTAAGACCGAGTGACCCGAGAAAGATAACGAGATCCCGTATCTTTCATCAAAATCTTCCCCGGCAGTAAAACGTAAGACCGATTTCCCCGACGAATATGTCTGATTTTCCCCAGCAAAGGCTAACGAAACCCCCAGCAAAATTAACGGAATCTCAAAAGCCAGCGAAATTTCGAGTAGTACTCGAACTACGAAAGGGCTTGATTCCCACTAGGGATACGTAGGTAGCCTATCATTAGGTCCAGCCCCTCGACCAAAACGGTCACCCTCTCCTTCGGCAGCAGACGAAGTCCACCGAAAGGCCATTTCAAATTAAGGTCCGAGGCGCCTAAAAGGCCATCATCATCAAGGTCCGAGGCACCTAAAAAGCCATCATCATTAAGGTCCGAGGCGCCTAAAAAGCCATCATCATCAAGGTCCGAGGCACCTAAAAAGCCATCATCATCAAGGTTCGAGGCACCTAAAACGCCATCTTCAAGGTTCGAGGCACCTAAGACGCTATCACTAGAAAGCGATAAATCGCAAAAATCCCCAGCAGAGCGGATACCCGTCAGACCAAAAATGGTCATTCCTATCCAGCCAGAGCGGATAGCCATCGACCAAAAATGGTCATCGCTTATCCTCAGCAGAGTTTCTTTCCAAAGAACCGATCGTAGAACTCGCTCATCAGGTTCGAGGCACCTAAAACGCCATCATCTCCAGGGTCAAAGACCCGAACTACGGCCGGCTTGATTCCCATTCGGGATACGTAGGTAGCCTATCGCTAGGTTCAGCCACCCGATCACTCGATCATCCTGCCAAATATGGAGCCTTACTCTTATCGACGACCCCGCTTCCTTCGAAAGCGCCGTCGCCGAGGGGCTACTGTAAGTGCTCCAATTTGAGCTTGTTAGAATTTTCGTTATAAAATTAACGAAAGTTATAACAATTACTAACATTCCTAACAATCCTAACTTTTCTAACAAAGGGAGGGTAGAATGGGCATTGCCAAATGAAGTTAAACCAAGAAAAGCATCTTAAAAAGCAAAAAGCAAAACAAAAGAATAAAACCATAAATAGAAAGGCTGGAAACACAAAAACTGGCTGTTAATTTGGTTTTTTTTGAATTTTTATTCTTCCTGTCCAAGGCTGGAGCTGTAATTAATGAACAGTGCACGCCTACTGACCTTGTCCGCGCGGATAAGTATGCATTTTCAGAGGGCTATAAATTGAGCCCTCCAGTCACAGAAATAAAAAGGAAAAAACACAATTGCACCGAACCTCTGGCGAAATATAGAGAGAAAACAGTGAGAATTCTTCAAGAATTGTCACCTTTTTCTCTCCAATCTTTCCCAACTCATACTCATCCACTCACTCTCATATTCAAGCCCTAAACACTCATACACTCAAGCCAAACACTCAAGAACACAAGGAAGATTGGTAAACCCTCCTCTTCCTAACCCTAAATCTCATCCATGCATGCATCTTCAAACTACAAAATGTAGTTCTTTCATCTTCTTTCTCTAGATCTAAGAAGATCACCATGGAAGACCATCTCCATGGATGATCTTCTACAAAGATCAACATTATTTTCAAAGCTTTTCTTGCTTACTTGCAAAAATGCACTTTCAAAACCCTAAAAACCATTTTCAAGCACTAAATCTTGATTTCAAAGGGTAAAATCCCCTCCCCAAGCAAATGAAATGCTTAGTCCTAATGTACCCCAAGGATGGTTTGGTATAGTTGATTCACCACTAAAATTTCTAGTGATCACTAACCAAAACCTAGGGAAATGGGGACAAGCATGGATGCAAAACCCCCCCTTAAAATCATATTTTCTTTCTTGAGAAGTTGCTGTCCAGTAGCAATTTTCTCAGACCTCAGTCCATGGTCTTAATTTTTGGACACAGATGAACTTGGAATTTGGTGTTGACTACAAAATACTTTTTGTAGCCAACATCCAGAGATTTCCAGACATATTTTTATCTTATTTTTTGGGTGAGTAAAACTCCTCTTTTCAAATTTTCTTTCAGAGGCTAGTTCATCAGCTTCTGGGAATCCAGATCTCATATCTGAGGTTTCCAGAAGGTTTTGACCCCTCAAATCTTCTCCAAAATGGAAAATTCCTTCGCACAAACTTTATTAAAGGTGTCTAGAACAACTTTCATTCTCTGAGTTTATCCATATTATGAAGTTTTAAGACCCTTGAATCCCTTTCAAAATCAAAGGTCCACTGCCTTTTTCATTCTGGCAGAAATGGCTCTCAACTTCAAAAGGTCTTTTGAGTACCAAATCTCAATCCAAAAATCTTCCAAAAAATCATGGGATCATTTTAAAGTCTTAAAAAGATATCCCAATTTTTACTTTTCTGAGTTTCAACTTATTTTGGCCAAAACACACACACACACACACACAAATGATTTTCAGCTTGGAAGACTCGTTTTTACGAGGCGCGTCGGGTGCACACTAACGTCCTTCCCGACGCGTAACATGACCTCCGAACCTAAATCTCTGATCTCGGTCTTTTTGCAAAGTTTTGGCCCTCAAAATTAAAATGGCGTGGCGACTCCGTTTTTTCCGGTTTCATTTGGTTTTTCAAAGAAACGCAAAAATCGAATTTCTCCCGCGAAAAAGGCAACACATCATCACACCAATGCCCGTTCAAACCTGTTTTAAATAATCTGTAAAAAACAGGTCTCTAGCCGTACGACTCCTTTTTCTCCATCTCATGCCGGGCGGCCTCATTCGCTCTGAGCAGAAAATTACAATCCTGCCCCTGGACCTTCCACTTGGGCATGTAATTTCCGTTATCTTTTAACCAAGATAACATCTTTTTCAGAAGATATCCCTTATCGCCTAAGCAATCAAGCTCTATTCCCAGTCACCTCCGTTAATTTCGTTATAACGGGATAACGTTAGGTGACAACCTCCGAATTGTCAAGTTTCTCTCAACTTAAGCTACCTCTATCCCGAATAGTGACGTACGCTCAAGTTTCTCTCAACTTAAGCTACCTCTATCCCGAATAGTGACGTACGCTCAAGTTTCTCTCAACTTAAGCTACCTCTATCCCGAATAGTGACGTACGCTCAAGTTTCTCTCAACTTAAGCTACCTCTATCCCGAATAGTGACGTACGCTCAAGTTTCTCTCAACTTAAGCTACCTCTATCCCGAATAGTGACGTACGCTCAAGTTTCTCTCAACTTAAGCTACCTCTATCCCGAATAGTGACGTATGCTAAGTTCTCTTAACTTAAGCTACCTCTATCCCGAATAGTGACGTACGCTCAAGTTTTCCTCAACTTAAGCTACCTCTATCCCGAATAGTGACGTACGCTCAAGTTTCTCTCAACTTAAGCTACCTCTATCCCGAATAGTGACGTACGCTCAAGTTTCTCTCAACTTAAGCTACCTCTATCCCGAATAGTGACGTACGCTCAAGTTTTCCTCAACTTAAGCTACCTCTGTCATGAATAGTGACGTATGCTTAAGTCATTCAAACTTTGGCAACCCATATCTCTAATTCGAAAGAGATTGAGACGTATGCTCAAGTCATTGGCAACCCATATCTCTGATTCGAAAGAGATTGAGACGTATGCTTAAATCATTCTAGCTTTGGCAACCCATATCTCTGATTCGAAAGAGATTGAGACGTATGCTCAAGTTCACCAAACTCTAGCTACCTCTATCCACTCGACAGTGATGTAAGCTCTAGTTTCAATCAGGTGACATCCTCCAGTAATTGTCAATCAGGTGACAGCCTCCATTAATTGTCAAAATCTCAAGAATCCTAGACATCGTTCCTAACTATCTAGTGATGCTTGAACTACGATCAAGGCTTGATTCCTCCGGGATACGTAGGTAGCCTTTTATAAAAGGTCCAGCCATTCAACCACTTTGGTCACCCTGTTTCTTTGTCACTCCTCAGTGATAAAGCAGCCCCTCATAGAGGTTCAGATATCCGACCACCTTGGTCACTCCTAGCATATCCCCAGTAGGATCAATTGCTTGACCTCCTAGGTCATTTTCTCTTCTATTTCCCCAAGAAGAGACCGGTTTCTCTTCTTCCTTCCCCCAAATGGCGGATCCTAATTCCGAACTACGGCTGGCTTGATTCCTCCGGATACGTAGGTAGCCTTCCAGAGGTTCGGCCACTCGACCACCTTGGTCACCCAATCCGTCTCGGCATTCGCCGAGATCGGATCCTTTTCTATCGACAACCCCACTCGCCTTGCAAGTGACGTTGCCGAGGGCTTCGTAAGTACCCAAATCGGCTCATGCCTTCCTAAGCTAAATTTCCCGGCAATTTCGGTAAGTTTTCCGGTAATTCCCTGGACCTTCCTAGTGTTAGGAAATGTTCGAACAGTCCCAAATTAAATTAAGGGCTGAAGGGAGCCTTCCTAATTAAGAAACACGTTTTTCTTAATTAGGAAGAGGGTTCTAGAATTTGCCACCTTGCATGGTTCTAGAAATGCTGAGTCACAATGGATAATGCCGCACGGCTGCATTAGCTCGTTGTCCCTAGCCGCACGGCTTCATTAGCCTTATTCGAGATCGCCTATAAATAGAGCCCTCCTCTACCCATTTTAACACACACAATCCATAGCAAGTCACCCACAAACACTCCAAATACGTGAAGAATACTACTGGAAGCTCAAGAAGGTGAAGAAGAAGGCCAAGAAGCTCCCTCCCTCCTCCTTGAAGATCCAAGACCAACCTCTCCTCCTAGCTCCGACCAAAGAAGAAGGAAGCTATTGGTAACCTCGCACGCCCTACCTTTGCATCCTAATTGCTTTATAATTTGCTCATTGCATTGTCTTTATATTGCTTGGGACTTGGTAGATTAAAGATCCTATCTTTATATTCCCCTTCCCCTTTGGCATGCATTAGACATCATTTGTCATAAAAATGTAGTCTTTTCCCATAAAGGTGCATCCTTTGCACCTAAAACCCCCATTTTCAAATAAAATGTCATCTTCATGCATCCTTTGCATATAAAAATCAAATCTTTTTCAATCAAAATGCATCATTTGCATCCAAAATCCCTTGTTCAAGCATCATTTGCTTTAAAGACCATGTCTTTACCATAAACTAGCATCATATGCTTTTCAAAATGCAATCTTTATGCATCATTTGCATAATGAATGCCAATTTCTTCAACAAAAATGCATCATTTGCATAAAAATCAAATCTTTATGCATCATTTGCAATAAAGATTATTTCTTTAAACTAAGTGCATCATTTGCAACCCAAAAATGTCATCTTTTCATTAAAGATTCATTTTTACATACATTTCCCCCATTCCCCCATTAACAACCTAGGAATGGACCGGTGTAAAAGATCCTATCTTTACATCGCTCCTTCCATTAAAGGTTCCATATCTCTTTAGAAAGGGACACCTTGAACCCTATATCTCCGATTATCGCTTAAGAAAGAGTATGAAGCATCTATATGAGCTCGGTCGTCTTAAAGCGTAGGATTGATGGGCTAAGGACCCTCCTTTTCTAAAGAACCTCATCTTTGACCAAAAGAGAGTCATTCTCTCGATCACGCAAGTCCCGAGGGTCCCGAGGTTAAAATGCGATGATCACAAGTCATAAGATGAGGACGGGATCATAATCCCGAATACATAAAATTCCAAGGAATCCCGAGCGACAACCAACAAATGGTTTGTACGTCCGGAAGACAACTTGGGACATTCCCCCCTTTTTCTCAAACACATGCACACAAGAAAGCACGCAAGCAAGCACGATTACTGAAATCTTGGGAGACTTGCTCCGGCAAGGCACTTTGGGTGAACGCCAAACGTTCTTCCCAAGGGGTAACTTAACCTCCGAACCCAAGTAAAAACCTTTTTTTCAAAGTTTTGAGGTAATCAAAATGGCGTGGCGACTCCGTTTTTCAAATTAAACCGGATGTCTTCAAACTCGCGTGAATCCAACAAAAACAAAATTTGGGCACCACATTCACAGTACCGTTCCAGGAAGATGTTACTGATCTGTTCCCAGGTGTGGCGATCCGCAGGCTTGACCCTCAGAAACCATCGTAACGCTGAACTTTTGAGCGTATGCTGGAAGTGGTCGGCCATTTGCTGGAGGGTCGCTCCTTTTGCTCTCATGCCGAGAACGTAGGTGTCGACGTGCGTTTGAGGACATTCGGTTCCGTCGAATCGGTCCATCTCCGGCATTACGAACTTGGCGGGGAGAGGCGTGACCATTCCGGATACGTGGATTTGAGCGTTTCCCGCTTTGAGCCGCTCATGGTGGCTTTCTGTGTCTTTCATCCGCTCGACCATCCAGGCTAAGGTTGGGTCCAGTGGTGGACTGTGAGGCTCGGCGCCGGGTGCTACCACGTGAGCGGTAGTGATTGGAGGTGGAAGGCTTGGTATATGAGAATATACGGGAGCCTTTTCGAAGCTGTATCGGGGTTTATCCCCGGTGTTTAGGGATTCGTGTATAGGCAACGGGACGAACCCGGAGGGTATTGAGGATATTGGCATCCTGAGATGGTCAGCGGTGCGCCGGTGATATTGAGTGATGGGTGTAGCACCTGGCCGACCAAAATTGACGGGGTTGCCCCGAGAGGTGGCAACATGGAGCCTAGGTCATTTGTTTCCTTGGTTGGAAGGCATCCCGTAAGTTGGCGGGGAGGAACCCGATTGAAGGTTTGGTGAAGCTGGTTTCGGGGAATCGTCATCCTCGACCAGGACAATAGTACCGTCGGCGGGGATAGCCGCTATACCACGCTCATTCGAGAAGTTGTACCACGAAATTCCGCTAATCTTCTTCGCCTCTTGTGAACCTCACAAGCCCGGATGGCTTCTTCCAATGTCATATACATTACCGGTGGCGGGGGTCCTTCCCGTCACGATTTCTCAGTGAGCTAGACATGTCGGAAATTCGGCCGAGGGAACCGAGGGAACCGAAGAACCTGTCCGACGCCGCTACGCGTGATCCCCGGCAAGGCGGACCCGGAAATCGAACCACTTTACGCTCGTTGCAGGAACGAAAGGAAGGGTTTAGGCTTCGGAAAAGGGGATTTGGCTCAAGGTTTTCGGGCTTGTGCAATGTGCAGTTACCGATTAAAGTTTACTTAAAGCGCATTTTCTCAGAGTCCTAATTGGTTGGAAAAAAGAGTGTGTCTTCTTTTTCGCAACTAATCCTAGAGCTCTAATCAGTGGATCTCGTCACTACGCTTATAAGCCCCTCGTTTCCATTGTAGATCATCTTTCTCAGGACGGACTATCCCGAGCGAGGTCTGATAAGGCAAGCGAGTTCCACCGACAAAGGAAAAAGTGAACTTAAGGCTAGCTGATCACGCAAACTTTCAACGTGTGTGACGTACAGGCCACGGTCGAAGTCAACGTCCTTAAGTTAAGGCGGGGATCGTGCCAAAATTTGGGCATGACCTCTCCTAACTCGCTTGTGCGAGAGACCTTAGCTTTTTAGCGTTGGCCGAGTTGTGGCTGGTACGATACATACGGCGAGGTTTGGTGACACGGCGTCACATTGAACCTTCGGGTATATTTTTCGGCAGAGCTCCGCGTCAAAGTCAAGGCTGAAAAGCTCAAGACTTCGGGTCGGGAATGACCTTTGGTCTTAAACTCTCAAGCTTGACTCGGAGCGGGGCCCGGCGTAAAAAACATACACTTAGGCTTTATGACACGAGCTAAGCCAAAAACCAACCGGGGTCTTGGACAAAGTGTGACACAAAGAGTGCATGGCTTACACGGGCTAGGATGGGATGTTTGGGACGACCCCGTGCGCCCCCGAAAGGTGTCTCGGCACCAATCGGAGTGCAACTGATAAGGCCATCCCGGGTTAGGGGTTGTAGTGTGCAGTGTACCGAGGCAGCAAGTGCACGTGAAGTGCGGTGTTCCGAGGCAGCAAGTGCGCGTAGTGTGCGGTCACTAAAATTCTTTTTCTGAGAAAAATTGAGATTTTTTTCAGAATGTGTCTTAAAGGATTTATGATGCACAGTTCAAAAGACAGCATGAAAATCAAACATGAATGGGGATGCACAAACATGATATGATTTTGAAAAAAGTCGACAATGTAATGCCTTTGCAACAAAAACCGTTCGAGGTTTAAAGGAACACACACACACGAAAACGAGGAAGGGTAAACGAAAGTTTGACCCACGGAAGGCTTTTTAGAAAACATCGGCAGTTTTGAAAAAAGTATTTTTTCCCCAGCAGAGTCGCCAACTGAAATTACCCGATCTTTTCCGCGCGCGGGCGGGGGGCGCGGAAAAGGCGGTTGTCTTTCGCGGAGGGGTTGGTGTCTGAGACCTCGCTTCATGGGAAGGAACAAAATGAGGAGTCGCCACGCGGTTTTTGTATTTTGATCCCAAACGTTGAGAAACGGCTATTGTGAAAAGGTGTCGTTTTTATTGGTAGCAAAAACTTAGGAAAAGGCTTTTGAAAACGGGGATCATTTTTATTGGCAGCAAAAACGAGTAAAAAGCTTTTTTGTACCAGAGATTATTAGGTTCGAAGGTCAAGTTACGTTTCGGGTAGAGTATTACGAGATCGCCCGAAACGCCTCGCATGACGAGTCTTTCTACCTTTCTCGAAATCGTGTGTGTGTGTGTGTGTCTTTTGAAATGGGGGCTTGAATGACAAGCTTAATCTTGGTTTGAATGACAAACGTTGATTAGGTGACTTTTGAAAAGACGAGCGTTTGAATGACAAACGTCGGTTTGAGTTTGAAAAGAGCGTTTGCGTGGCAAACGTCGACTTTGAGTTTGAAATGAGCGTTTGCGTGGCAAACGTCGATTTTGAACCGTGCGAGTCATTGTTAATGATTTTTACGGGAAAAATGCGTATTAAATGATTTTAAGTGTCAAATGGCGGCTTTGAGTTTGAAGATGAGCGTTCGGAGGCCGAACGTCATTTCGCGCGTTTTGAAAGAGAGTTCGACGGACGAACTCCGGTTTTGAACCGGGCATTACATTGTTAACAATTTTTACGGGAAAATGCGTATTAAATGACATGCGATCAACGAATCGGGTTGCGATTCGGACTTTGAAAAGTAAATACTATCACGATCCAAACGGGTCGGACTTGTAAATGATAGTATTTAAAGCAGTGTCAACGGAATCAAACGATCCGGATTCGTAAATGACGATCGACGAGGCCAAACGGCTCGGAATTGTAAATGACGATCAACGAGGCCAAACGGCTCGGAATTGTAACTGACGATCAACGAGGCCAAACGGCTCGGAATTGTAAATGACGATCAACGGATCGATCGATCCGGAATGGTAAATGACATAAAAGTAAACGGAACGGGGTCGGAACGCCATTTTAACCCGTGATTACTTCTCTTACGGAAAGAGAAGAGGATCGAGGGGCTAAAACGTATCGGACCCCGTTAGACGGAGGCGTCTACATTTTGATAACGACGTTCGAAATGGTTATAGCGACTGGCGCGTAAACCGAGACGGAACGGGAGATTTAGAGAGAGGGAGTTATACCTATGGCTAGGGTCGACTCCTTTGGCTCGGGAGGTGTGTACGGGACACGAAAAGTGATTCGAAAGGTTGTTTCGAAGTTGTAAGGTGCGTATTTGATCGAAATACGAAGGTTTCACGTGAATCGAGACAGAACGGGAGCTCGGGAGGGGTGAAAACCAGTTTGGACCGTGGGGGGTGGTGATTTTTGGTGTAAAATTTCTCCCTCTTTGGCTTTGACAGCCATTTCTATTTATAGGTGAAATTTGCAGTAGGAGTCCGGACGGACTTGGCCTGAATCCAGGGGGTTTTGTGGTATTTTGAGAATTTGAAGGACTTGCTGGCAATTTCAGAAAATGTGCACAGTGAGTCCGGCCGGACTTGGCTTGCAAACCAGGGGCATTTTGGTCTTTTCCCTTTGAATTTGATTGAAGGGTGACTAGAGGGAGGTGGCATGGCTGCCACATGCCCTCTCGAGTCACCACTTCATGGGAATTTGTTCCGGTCCCGCTTTTGTCCGTTTTTTAAAATAACACCGGAAATGTCCGAAACGCCCCCAGAAAGTGCCGGAAAATGCGTTTTTCAGGGAAAGCCGTGCTTTTACGTGTGATGACACGTGTTAAGTACGGTTTGACGTCGGGATGCACGGGGCAGTCCCGGGACGTCTCGTTGGCATAGCAACGGGGAGTTTGACGAGTTCCGGTTAACCTGGAGCGGGCCAGTTAACGGATTTCGGTTAACTTTCTGACGGATTTGGACGATCCGGATTTGGGTACTTACAATATTTAAGAGATGTTAGTTGGAAACAAGTCAAATACTAATTTAGATAAAAATTTATAAGCGTTCTAATAGAAAAAGGAATAACTCGAAGTCCAAGTTTAGGAAGGAGATTGGAGTCCAAGTTTAGAAAGGAAAAGTATTATCTCTATTATGCCCCCTTAAGATGGACGACCGAAAGGAGAGCCCAATCTTGAATACAAGACTATGGAACCATGTACGAGGGAGGTTTTGTGAGTGCATCATCAAGTTGATCACTCCCAGAGATGTGAGCAACACGCAATTCGTTAGCTTGTACTAGTTCGCGAACAAAGTGATAGTTAAGTGCCAAGTGTTTCATTTTGGAGTGTAACTTAGGATTTGCAGCAACATACGTGGCACCCATGTTATCACAATAAATGATAGGAGCAGTAGCAGTAGTGATATGGAGCTCACAAAGGAGATTTCGGACCCATAAAACTTCAGCAGCAGTCGCAGCGATAACTCTATATTCAACCTCGGTAGAAGATCGAGCGAGAGTTCGTTGTTTACGAGAACTCCAAGAAATGAGATTGAAGTCAAGATAAACTAAGTAGTTTGTGGTGGAGATGTAATCTGCTTTATCACCTGCCCAATCGACATCAGCGAAAGCATGATGGTGGGAAGGAAAAGTACGTCGAAGGAGTAGACCATGTGTACTTGCACCAACCAAGTAATGAAGAACTCGTTTGAGTGCTGCCCAGTGAACATCATTCGGGTTTCACATGAATTGGGAGAGTCAGCTAACATTAAAGGAAATATCACACCGGGTTAGGGACAAGTATTGTAAGGTTTCGACAATTATGCAGAAATCTGTGGGGTTTTCTAAGGGGTTCCAGAGTAGGCAGTAAGGTCCAGATCAGGGGCTAAAGAGGTTGGGACAAGTTTAGCGTCCGTCATGTTGGTTCGTGAAAGAAGATCCTGGATGTATTTCTGATGGCTCAAGAATAGACCTTGAGAATGAGCTATCAATTCAACACCAAGAAAGTATGAGAGAGTGTCAAGATCTGTGAGAGAGAACCTCTAAGAGAATATGGAGATGAAGGAATCCGGAGAGGTATATCGGAGCTTGTAATGATGATATCGTCAACATATATGAGGAGAAATATGATACCCTGAGGTCGACAAAGAGTGAAGAGAGAAGCATCAGATATACAGTTGATGAAGCCGATGGACAGGAGATAATGTTTAAGTTCATTATACCATGCATGAGGTGCTTGTATTATACCATAGAGATCTTAGAGGAGTTTGCAAACATGTGAGGGATGAGTTGAGTCAACAAATCTAGGAGGTTGTAACATGTAGACATCTTCAGTGAGAGACCCTTGAAGAAAAGCATTATTGATATCAACTTGGCAAAGAGACCAACCATTAGTGACTACAAGAGAGAGTGGTTCTGATAGTAGCGAGTTTGACAACAGGGCTGAAGGTTTTCGAATAATCTAGACCAGGGCGTTGATGAAACCTCTTTGCAATGAGACGTGCTTTGTGCCTATCAATGGATTTGTTCGGGTTGTATTTAGTACGATAGATCCATTTGCATCCAATTGGATTTTGAGAGGGAGAGGGAGGAACCAAATCCCATGTGTGATTTTGATCAAGGCATCATACTCGGATTGCATGGCCAAGCGCCGCACAGGAATTTTGAGTGCTTGGGTATAGGTGGTTGGCTCTAGGCTTGGTTTTGGAGATTGGCATGGAGGTTGAGTTTATTGATGGGGTTACAGATGTTATATTTTAGGCGGGTAAGAGGGCCTTTGTAATGTGGTGGCGGTCGTCGTGGTGGGGTTTATTGGGCAATGAGCGGAGTAAGGGAGGACGAGGTAGAGGAGGTTGGCAAAGGAGTCGAGGGTGGTGAAGGAGGGTTGGCCGAAGAAGAGTGAGGTTCAACCGAAGGTATGAGCAGAGTGGTGATGATGGAAGAAGGATGGTGCACCATTCTTCCATATTTGTGGACAAGGGGGTGGGTTGGTTTTGAAGGATGGAGGAGAAAGGGAAATCATGTGCCACAAATTTGACATACCGAGACACATAAATTTTGTAGGTTTTGGGATCAAAACAGTAGTAGGCAATTAGAGTGGGTGAGTACCCTACAAAGACACATGGGGTTGACTTTGGATCAAGTTTGTGTGTAGTGTAAGGACGAAGCCAAGGACAACGCATGCATTCGAAGCTACGAAGTTTGAGATAGTTGGGTGGTTTTTCAAAGAGATTTAGGAAAGGAGATTGGAAATTGAGAGTTGGAGTGGTCATACGATTTATGAGGTAGCAAGATGTGACAAAAGCTAGAGGCCAAAACTTGCATGGCATATTGGAGTGGGTGAGAAGAGAGAGGCCCGTTTCCACAATGTGACAGTGACATCCTTCAGAGTAGCCATTGTGTTCAGGGGTGTGAGGTAGAAAGGTTAAGTGATTAATTCCAAGGGAGGTTAGGAGAGGATGGAAGCCAATGTATTCCCCACCATTATCGCTAAAGATGGTGATGATTGGACGACGAAAATACTTTTCCACGAGGGCTTTGAAATTGGAGAATACTTTTGTGGCATCGTTTTTGTGTTTGAGAGGATAAAATCAAGTGTATTTAGAGTAGTGATCAACAAAGATAATATAGTATTTATAGCCATCATAAGATAAGAGAGGGGATGCCCAAATACACTGTAAAGAACATCTAGAGGACCATAAGTGGAGATAGAGTTTTCATAAAATGATAGCTTGTGGCTTTTATTACAATCACATGAATTACAATTGAAAGTAGAAGAACGAGGAATATCTAAGTTTAAACAAGTACTAAGGTGACGTAAAATTGAATAGGAAAGATGGCCTAGTCTATGATGCCAATTGATTGTTGAGGAGGGGGTTGTGTCATAAATAACATGAGATGTAGGATGCCATTCATCGATGCCGAATTTAGATTTTCCTTGGAAAAGAGTTGTGCACGTACAAAGATCTTTCACAACAAAAGAGGTAGATGAGAAAGTGATAGAGGCGTTATTGTCAAGACAAAATTTAGAGATTGAAAGAATGTTACGAGAGACATTAGGGACATGAAGAACATGATTAAGATGTAGAGATGCGGAAGAAGTAATGATAGAAGTAGAACCAATATTTGAGTTGGTGAGACCCGAGCCATTGCCAATGAGGAGTTTCTCGGTATCATCGTATGGAGAGTGAAGAGCTAGGTTGTTGAGGTTGTTGGTGTGGGGCCTCCCCAACCCCGGGACCTATAAACTCGTGCCCCGATGGTAGGGTCCCCAACCCGACCCGACGTAAGAGAAACCCTTTTTTCAAAAATCATTTCAAATTAAATAAGTTTTAATAAGATTTTGGGCATGACCGCTCTAAATGAAATGTTTAAGGAACTTGTTTAATATATTAACCTGCCTTCATTCATTCCACAACAAAAGGAAGGATCATACTATCACATTTACAACCGCACCACATTAATTACAAACCATAGTTTGAAAACATTCATAAAAGTTACTTACAACTTTCCCCAAAAGAATAACATTAACCAACCTAACCCTCCTAGCAAAACGTACCCTGACAACCAAAAGACGAGCCAACTGTGCCCCGGCCTCACCGGTCCTGACCTCCTGTCTCAGCGGGATCTAAAAAAAATTAAAGGGAGACGGGGTGAGAAAGAATCTCAGTAAGCTATTATGTATGCAGCAAGATGCCAAATAGGATGCAACACGTAAATAAGTTGTTCAACATCATGTTTAGCACACAGTAACACATTACATTACCTGATCTTACCTTTTTCCCGTCTGAATCATAAGTCGTACTTTCTCGGAATGAAACCCATTTTTCTTGTGAACGGTTTGAGCCTATTCACGCCTTACAAGACCCATTTTTCAGGGAACCATGTAAGGTATCAGTATCCTATGAACTGCTTAAGTATGTCCATAGTAACTGAGCCCTAAACTGTGGCCACAGTGGGGTGGAAACGGACACAGGTATAATGAAACCCGAGCACCTTATGTTACAACTTCTCATAAGTGGTCGTATTCCATTATACCCCCGAAATATCAGCTGATATTGATCACATTCACATTTACATTCAAGCACGTAACAGTTACTTGAAATTAAATCCACACATAGGGATAACAACATATAACATGGTATGATTACTCATGTTCAACCTTCAAATAGTGTCACATATATATATACACTATTGAGTTACCATAATCAACAATTAATATGCATGCTTATGATCAAACCAATGATGTTGTGCAACAATTATTTCACGCACCATTTTAACATATAACCATTCCAAAGTAACCACATAAGGGTGTACAACATACAAGTAACTCTACACTTTCACAATATCACATTTCACGACTTCCTTTTCAATTCCATAATCCAATACCAAGTTTCCATAAACTTTGGCTCTCAACCAACAATGACTTTCAACCCGGTTCAATGCGATATTTAACTACTTCACCAATTTCATTTTGATTACGTGAGACCTCATTACGTAGCTAAAGTGTTCTAGTTCATCCTATGCTGAAGAGGGTTCAATCTTGTTCTAAGTTGAATTGGTTCTTAAGCTTTAAAAGTAAATTCAGACATTCTGATGCAGGGCACGACTCGTGCCCCTTGGCACGACTCGTGCCTTTTCCTCCCCATTCTACTCAGAACGACTTGGACCCTTATTCACGACTCATTGTCACGAGTGGCAAGAAGGGCACGACTCGTGCCCCTTGGCACGACTCGTGCCAAGACCAAAATCAGACACCAGATCGCAGACACCAGCAATGTTCCACCAAAACCATTTCACCCCTTCCTCTGTTTCTTCCCCAAGCCAATATCAATTCCAAACATACCAAAACTAGTTTATATCTCATTTTTAACTCACAACAACACTTAATCCATGACTTATAACATTTATACTCCACAAATTCCAAAGATGATTAACTATTCCATTGATTTCCCATTTTCATCAACCTCAAGCTTTTCTACCATTTTTCCCAAACCAAACACATAATCAACCAAGTTTAACAAACTTTTAACATCTTTGAGACATAAATCAAGCATATGCTCAACATAGAAAGGAAAACCATAATAACTTACTTGGAAAAGATGAAAAAGAACAAGAAACTTTCTTCGGATAGATGAATACTCCTCGTCGCCGTGATCAATAATCCGCAATCAAACTTGGAAACGGAGCAAGGATAAATTTACTAGAATTTTGAGAAGGGTTTAGGGTTTAGAAAGGTTCTTGCTTGAGGAAGAAGATGAAGAAGGAAGAAGGTGAAGGAAGTAAGTAAATTAAGGATGAGGCTTTCCTTAAATAAGGATAAGTATTAACATTTTCCCTAAAGGTCCTCCAAGTCTCAACTTCTACAACTAAACCCCTACACTTATCTCTACTCTTACAATTACTCTAAAGCCCCAACCATTTTTATACTTCATTCCCTTTATTATTCCAAGTGACTTAATTAAACATTATATAATAAGGAAATTGATGAACCTTTCTACACATAATCCATGGAATTAATAAACAAATTATCACATATCATACCAAGACCATGCAATGCATCATATAAATGAAGTGCAACCCCCCTATTCCCACGTGCTCCACGTGTCCTAAACAGTGCCTAGAGTTGGGGTCGTGACACTCACTCCCCCTTAAATCAAATTCGTCCCGAATTTGACTTTCACTTACCGGGATGATCAAACAAGTTAGGGTACTTCTCCCTCATTTCCGATTCCAATTCCCACGTAGCTTCCTCTATTGTGTGATTCTTCCATAAAACCTTAACCACAGGGATGCTCTTGGTACGCAACTCCTTAACTTGTCGCTCCAAAATTCTCAATGGAACTTCAACATAGGTCATATCCGCTCTAACATCCTCGGGAGGTGAACTCAATATGTGCGAAGGGTTGTAACAATACTTTCGAAGCATGGACACATGAAATACTTCATGAAGTGAAGATAAAGATGGAGGGAGAGCCAAACGGTATGCTAACTCACCCACCCTCTCTAGAATTTCAAACGGACCAATGAACCTTAGTGCTAGCTTCCCTTTGTTCCCAAACCTTTTGATACCCGTTCTTGGCGAAATCTTCAAAAATACGGAGTCTCCCACCTGAAATGATAATTCCCTTCTTCTCGTATCCGCATAACTCTTCTGTCGACTTTGAGCTGTCTTTAGCCTATCTCGAATCACCTTTATCTTCTCGGTTGAATCTCTCACCAAGTCCGGACCCCAAAGTCTTGCCTCGCCAACTTCATCCCAACAGATTGGAGACCGACATTTCCTTCCGTACAAAGCCTCATAAGGTGCCATCTCTATACTGGACTGATAACTGTTATTGTAGGCGAACTCCACAAGAGGTAGATGATCTTCCCAAGATGCTTGAAAATCCATAACACATGCTCGAAGCATATCCTCGAGGATCTGAATCGTTCTCTCCGTTTGTCCATCGGTCTGAGGGTGAAAAGCGGTACTGAAACTCAACTTTGACCCCAATGCTTCATGTAAAGCTCTCCAAAACCGGGAGGTAAACCGTGGATCTCTATCCGACACAATGGTAACCGGTACTCCATGTAATCTCACTATCTCTCGGATGTACAACTGAGCCAACTTCTCTAAGGAATACTTGATTGACACAGGTAGAAAATGTGCAGATTTAGTTAACCGATCCACAATCACCCATATCGCATCCATCTTCTTAGGCGTAAGAGGCAATCCGGTAACAAAATCCATCGAAATGCCTTCCCATTTCCACTCCGGAATTTCTAATGGTTGAAGCAATCCCGTAGGTCGTTGATGCTCCGCTTTGATTTGTTGACACGTTAAACACTTGGACACGAACTCGACAATCTCCTTTTTCATTCCATTCCACCAATATCCTCTCTTTAAATCTTGATACATTTTTGTGCTCCCGGGGTAAACGGCAAACTTGGATTTGTGACCCTCTTCTAACACTTGTATTTTAATCTCCGGAGATGAAGGAACACAAATTCGACCCCTGAAAGTTAAAATCCCCTCTTTATTCACTGAAAATTCACTTGCTTTTCCATCTTGCAACTTTTCTCGGATTTTCTTCAATTCCTCATCCTTCTGTTGAGCTTCCAAAAGATCCCCGTAAAGAGTTGGAACGGCTCTCACATTCGCAAACAACATATGACTCTTCACTTCTCGAGATCTCAAAGATGATAGATGAGCCTTACGGCTAATAGCATCCGCTACCACATTCGCTTTCCCCGGATGATACGAGATGGTACAATCATAATCCTTCAGGAGCTCCAACCATCGCCTCTGTCTGTTGTTGAGCTCCTTCTGGGTGAATAAGTACTTCAAACTTTTATGATCCGTGAATATCTCAAATTTAGCTCCATATAAATAATGTTTCCACTTGTGTAAGGCAAATACAATAGCTGCTAACTCCATGTCGTGAGTGGGATAATTTTGCTCTGCTGGTGATAGTTTCCGTGAAGCATACGCAATGACCTTTCCCCTTTGCATCAAAACACACCCCAATCCCTCTTTAGAAGCATCACTATAAATGACAAAATCCTCGCATCCATCTGGCAAGGTAAGGATCGGAGCCGAAGTCAATCTCCTCTTTAATTCATTAAAGCTAGCCTCACACTTCTCATCCCACACAAAAGGAACCTCCTTCCTAGTCAAACGAGTGTTAGTACCCGGTCCGAAAAAAGGGACTGAAGTGCAATTCGGGAAAATCTGGGACTAAAATGGCATTTGGAAGCTTTTGGACCAAATCGGAATTTATGGAAAATTCAGGGACTAAACGGGAAATATGGAAATTTTGGACGAATTTGATATATAAAAATTCCTGGGATTAAATGAAAGATAAAATTCCAAAGAGCGAAGTGCAAAAGAAGTCATTATAGTGGTCAAAGTGCGACTGCAAAATCGCGGGACGAAGCGAGTATACTAATTGTCACAAATTAGAAACTATGCCACGGCATTGCATATTGCATCGTAGTTGGCCGAGGACAATAAGGCCATTTTGCACAAGGAGGGCCGGCCAAGGAGAAAGAGTTAGGGCCATTGCAAGGGGCTGGGCCAAGCAACTCCAAGATGGGCCAAGCTCTTTGGCCGATCGACCATTTATCAGCGCCGCCAGAACCTAATTTCTAGTGCCGATCGAACCTTAATTTAAGTGCCGATCGGACCTTAAATTAAGGCCGATCGACCCTTTATTTTTGTGCCGATCGAACCTTATTTTAGGGTCGATCGACCCTTCAGCTGGCCCAGCCCAAGTACCGAAGCACTATAAATAAGTGTGCCCGGCTCCCAATTTCAACACACAATTCATTCGGGAGAAGCGAGATTACACTTGCTTTACCCGTATTTCTTCCCACACTCTTCGAATCGCCCTAGATTCGACCCCAAAGTCTTGCTACAATTGGTAAGACTCTTTTTAATATTTTTGTTCCCTATTATTATTATTGTCTTATTATATTTGCATGCTTATTATATTTTAATTGTTCCTTTATGCTAGATTTAGGATTGTTTTAATATATTTAAGTATGCATAGCCGAGGATGATCTAGGGTTTCGCCCAAGAAACCCAATGGATCTAGGAACTATTTCTTACTTTCCACCTTAGTTATAATTATCCCATGATCAACAATCCCCCAAGGATGAACGTTGATTAGTGCACCTTCCGAGGGCCTAACTCAAAGGTTCTAGGGTGTGATCATTAACTAATTCTTTCTCTCCCCTCCTCCTTATGCATGATCCCGTTTCTTCTATCTATTCCTGTAAACACCGCACACAACCAACACCCCACATGCTAGAAAGACCGATTCGTCGGGCAATAGGAGTGATAACGTTTCTTCTTCTGTTGTAACTTGACCCCCGAACCCAATTAACTGTTTAGCCTTTTTTCAAAGCTTTGGGCTATATCAAAGTGGCGTGGCGACTCTCAAAATTTAAACTAATATTTTAATATGGTTTAAAGCGAGTGTCACTAAATGAATATCCCATTTCGATCCAACATTATATGATTAATTATTTCAAACTTTCGAATGCGCGTTGCATCGGGACGGGGTATTCACAGTGGCGACTCTGCTGGGGAATGTTTTGAAATTTTTTCAAACTAAGTGGGTCAGACTTTCGTTTTCTTGTATGGTGTTGTATTTTACTTCCTTTTTCTT
This sequence comes from Adenophora triphylla var. japonica, assembly GCA_022495995.1. Taxonomy (NCBI): domain Eukaryota; kingdom Viridiplantae; phylum Streptophyta; class Magnoliopsida; order Asterales; family Campanulaceae; genus Adenophora; species Adenophora triphylla. The sequence goes on along the minus strand of JAFEMH010004368.1, from coordinate 173,099 downwards.
TTTCTCCTATTCTTAACTGTTGCATTGCATGCATGCATCTCAAAAAAAAAATCTTTCTCTTTTTTCCTTAAAAAAAGAATTAGACTTTTTACCTCACACTACCACTAGAGTCCGTGTCACACTGCACAGACACCCTTTAACCCATCGGAGAAGCCAAAGCGCGGGAAGCGTGGTGATCATGTCGCCTCCCTTCCGAGTCTCACTTGATCATCCACTCATCAGTGCGCTTCGGCTGCACGGTGGGAGCCTGAAATCTAACCCTTGTGTCACCCACTTTGTTAAGAGTACACTCCCTGTGACCGGTTGGTTTGACTAGCTTTTTTATATAGACAATTAATAAGGTCTTTGTGTTAAGTCACTACGAATCAATAATAGGTCAAGATCTATAGAGAGAATAAAGGGCACTAAAAATTGATTTCCTTTTAAAGGACGTGCCATGTAAAGTTGAATGCTTGATCTTGTCCTATCATGGGTCTGTAGTACTCTCCATAAATATCATATTAAATGTCTATATGAGACGGTTAATCGTTAGGATCCACCACTTTAGGACCTTTAGTTAAGTTGCGAAAAAGGGGTATCCCTTCCAACCAAGAGTAGGTTCTATAAAAAAAATAGAGGGCTTTTTTGTAAATAAAATGCTTAACCGCTCTTCATTTCTAGGACCCTCCGAGGTCCGCTCTTCATTTCTAGGACCCTCCGAGGTCTGCTCTTCATTTCTAGGACCCTCCGAGGTCCGCTCCTCATTTCTAGGACCCTCTGAGGTCCACTCCTCATTTCTAGGACCCTCCGAGGTCCACTCTTCATTTTTAGGACCCTCCGAGGTCCACTCTTCATTTTTTTAGGACCTTCCGAGGTCCACTCTTCATTTTTTAGGACCTTTCGAGGTCCACTCTTCATTTCTAGGACCCTCCGAGGTCCGCTCCTCATTTCTAGGACCCCCTGAGGTCCACTCCTCATTTCTAGGACCCTCCGAGGTCCACTCTTCATTTTTAGGACCCTCCGAGGTCCACTCTTCATTTTTTAGGACCTTCCGAGGTCCACTCTTCATTCTAGGACCCTCCGAGGTCCACTCTTCATTTCTAGGACCCTCCGAGGTCCGCTCCTCATTTCTAGGACCCTCCGAGGTCCGCTCTTCATTTCTAGGACCCTTCGAGGTCCGCTCTTCATTTCTAGGACCCTCCGAGGTCCACTCTCCATTTCTAAGACCCTTCGAGGTCCGCTCTTCATTTCTAGGACCCTCAGGTCCGCTCCATTTCTAGGACCCTCAGAGGTCCGCTCTTCATTTCTAGGACCCTCAGGGTCCACTCTCCATTTCTAGGACCCTCGAGGTCCACTCTCCATTTCTAGGACCCTCAGGGTCCACTCTCCATTTCTAGGACCCTCCGAGGTCCACCCCTCATCTCTTGGACCCTTCAAGGTCCACATCATCTACTGCGGACCGCCTTAGGTCCAGTCTCTTTATCTTGGACTGTTCAAGGTCCACTCTTTGACCCTTCGTGGTGCTCTTCCTATACTAAGTCCACTCTCCCAATCTTAGAACATTCAAGGTCCACTTCTCATCTTTTGGACCCTTCTAGGTCCACTTCTTCTACTTTGTACCATTCAAGGTCCACTCCTCAATTTAGGACCCTTCGAGGTCCACTCTCTCTATCTAGGACCATTAAAGGTCCATCCTTCCACCTGAGACTCTTCGAGGTCCACCCTCGTCTCTTGGACCATCCATGGTCCACTCCTCTACCTTAGACCCCCATGGTCTACAAGTTAGGACCCTTCAAAGTTCTACCTCTCATCTCTTAAACCATCCATAGTTTAGATCATTTATCTCTAGCACCCTTCAGCCAAAGACCAACCAAGGCCAATCCTCACCCAAGACCAAATTAACTCACCTAGATCACCCTCATTTGACCAAGGATCGAGTCATCTTCCTCTCCCTTTTTCACCAAACGGACTCTCTCTTTCTCTAAACTTAACCCTGGTTGTATCATCAATCGGGGCCCCCTCGAACTACGGTGACCTGAGACTCGTATCTTAAATGGTAAGGGTTACGTAGGCAACTTCAGCCCGGTCAAACTCAAAATTGTGGAGGTCAAATATTTTCTCAAGGATGCCTTAAGATTAATTATGAATCTAATTCAACTCATTGGTTTGACTCTGCCATATGTTCTTATTGAATCCTAGATCATGTCTCTGGAGAAAAGCATTGAAGCCCTCAAAGAAGTCTCAAACATGAGGTTGGGAGTGATCAACCTCCTCAAAGACATGCATGAAATTGAGCAGCACCATTTGTCTTACATTCAGGAATACTTGAGAAGAGTTCCTCCTCCTATTCAATTCCGGGGTCCCTATCATCCACATGCTTATGGTTCCCCTTATGGTCCTACACATCAGAATTTCTCATTCAGGATACCTGCTGTGGCCACCAACCAACTAAAGGCATCAATACCCGAGAAGAAGATCAACAAGGAACATTTTGATGACTTAGGAATGCCTGTGGGTGAGTTCTTCGACATTTTGGTGGGAAAGAATTTGATCAAGCCGCTCGAGAACTACAAGCCTATTAACCCAAGGGAAGACTTAGATACATCCAAGTTTTGCAGATACCACAAGTACGTTGGGCATACCAGCGACAAATGTGTGCAAGCGAAACGCTCAATTCAAAGATTGATCAACCAAGGGAAGACCCAAGGCCTCATTGATGAAGGAACCCTCACCCTTCGAGGGAAGATTTAGATTCATTCGGTCTTGTAGGTTCTAGTGCGTCTTTTTACGTCCATTTTGGGCATTGATATGTAATGTCCACTTTGAACTAGTTACTTCAATAATAAAAAAAGGTCTTTCTTTCTTTTCTCTCTAGACTTGAGACATAATCTCGCATTACTTTCAAGAAGATTGTTTTATTTATAATTATCACTTGGTTGCTAATCTCAGCGATAAACTCACCGGCTAATAAAGTAAACAATGAATGAATGCTTTGATTGGAGTAAACAACTCACCATTCCTTCTTCATATACACCATCCCTATACACCCTTCTCTCATACACTCTCTACATACTCAACCATATACTTTTCGTAGACTATCTCCAGACCCTCTCCTTATACACACCCTCTATGCTCCCTCGAGCATACACTTCCCCAAATACACTCTCCCCCACTTAACATCTTTTTCATATGATCAAGATAAGCGAAAGACCGTTGTTGCTCATCATCGAGAAAATAGTTTGCTCACGCCACTTTGCAATTTAAAGAAGATGCAAGGAGTTGTTCTTATCCTTCACAAGTGCTACATGAATATCAACTTGGGGCTCACCAACCCCCAAATCTCGCGTCTCCTCTGATTTTCCATTTGATCGATAAGCTTTCATTGAATATGCTCACATATCTTTCCCATGGTCTGAATATATTTTGCCTTACATTAATAAGTCGGTTAAATGAGTTTGCATTTTAAAATTACTCTTTTGAGAATGCTATCCAGTAGCGATTGAAGCTTAAACCTCTCACCATAGGAAGCCATAACCTTATCCTCACTAAATAATACCCTTTCATTTCAAGATCGACAAGTTTTGAGACCCTAAGGAAGAAGCCCATACTAGGGGCTCCCTTGATTCACAAAGGAAGTAATCACCTCAAAGCTCAAGAAAGGCGGAATGCGAAAGAAACTCATACAAGGGGCTCCCTCGAAGGGACCACCTCCAAGCCCAAGAGGGAAAAGGTAAAACCATCCTAAGGCATACACTAGGGGCTATCGCGAGCAAGCAAATCCGAAGGCTTTTCTCGATAAGAAGGTGTTCGAAAAAAAAAATAAAAAAATCCTCCATCACCCCGAAGTGAACCTCCCATCTCAAAGGTTGTGAAAACGAGACATCGAGTGAAGGTCCTATCGTGATCAAGTTACCTGCTGAAATCACAACAAACTCGCGAGAAGAAGCAACAAAAATTCCCTCTTGGACAAATCCCGTAAACCAATTCCAAAGTCCATCCTCTCACTTTTAGAGGATTCCATCACCACCCTTGACCTTATCAAAATCAAAGTTAACCTCACTCTTAGAGGTTCTGAAGAAGCAACAACAAGAAAATCCCCTCACCTTAGAAATTCCAAACGCATCCCTCAAGCCAACCTCTCAGCAAATGGCCCAGCCGACCTCTCACTTTAAGAGGTCATGTTAAGCATCACCTAATGATCGATCGCAACCCAAAGCCCAGCTACAACCACTACCGGATGGCATTCTCAAAAGATTATTTAAAAGAAATGCATATTCAGATTTTTGAGTCACTTGTTATCCTACGTGAGCATATTACATATTCTCTCAAAAGTTTGGGAACTCGTCCCATTCTTGATATCCGTTCATTCGACTCCTCAAACACTGTCTGCAAAAGTCTCACTGGGACTTCGCATCCGTGCCTCTCAGCGGCACTCCGGTAAAAGCAAGGAGACACGCGCCAGAGACTACTCCCCTCGGCTTGCGAGAACAAAGGAACAAAGAATCTTCACTTGAAGGAATGAAAAAATAGAAGGGGCTATAATCAATGTAGCGGCAGCCCGCACCACAATTATCACGGGCCACAGCGAAGCAACAACGGAACATCCTTCTCCTTCTAAAGTCAAACCGCATTTCACCATTGATCAATCCTCTCTCTCTTATTCCAACTTCTAATCAAAGTCATTATTTGTTTACTTATATAATTGGAATTTGATAAACCAATCAGTGAGATCCATTCTCGAGCAACCAAAATATAATTCGAATCAAACAATTCTTCAAATGTCTCGACAAGTCTTCTTCTCTACAATCTAGGAAGAGCCAAACCGTCTTTTACGTCGGCGGGGGCTTCCATACACTTTTCCACACCTTGTGATGCTTATACTCTCCCAAAAGAGTCAAACCCAAAAGCGAAAGTGTCATACACGAACTCGGGATCCATTCCCACCTTCGAAAAATGCGCCCCGCACATATACATTTCCGAGTCTTGTCCATCGGCCGATTGACCATTACGAGGTCGCCCCGTGGCCGCAAGATGACTCGTCTACAAATAGGGATACATTGAATCTTTCCAAGATGGGGCTTTCGGTAAATTTGCTCTCTCGGGCTCTCTTTGCAGATTCCCTTCAGGTTTGCTTTGCATCATCAGCCTGGGGCTTCGCCATTCCCTTGAGGTTTGCTTTGCATCATCAAGCGGGGCTTCGCCAAGGGTCACTTCATCAAACATTGGGGCTCCCTCAACAAAAATGGGTCGACTATGTGGTTCTTCAGAAAAAGCCAAAGGGCTCTAACAAAAATCGAAGCTCCAATGAGGTCATATCTAGCAAGAAGAGCATCCCTTGTCATCAAGATCAGCATGTGGCAAACTCTTTGAGTTAGTTAGAAATGTAATTAATCATAAGGCTTCCTTATCGAATAAACATGCTTTCAAAATACTATCCTCTTTGGTACCTTGTTTACAAAATCACTCTGTGGTCTCCACGAATTTTCAAACTCTTCAAGTCTATCAAAGACGCCTCTCTGTGACTCTCAAGATGACTCGGTCCTCACCTCTGGACATCAAACTCATCCAAGCCCACCTTCTATCATAGACACCCACTCGGCCTCGCCTAATTTAAACCATAACCTTTCTGCTCAAGCCGCCTTGTTTAGACTACATTTCTAAACCCTAGCCTCAAGCCTAGGTGACAAATACCTTTCTAAATCCTAGCTCCAAGCCTAGGTAACAAATCTCCTCTCCAAATCCTAGCCTCAAGCAAAAACTCCTCTCTAAGCCCTAGCCTTAAGCCTAGGTGACAAATACCTTTCTAAACCCTAGCCTTAAGCCTAGGTGACAAAAACCTCTCTAAATCCTAGCCTTAAGCCTAGGAGACAAGACTCCTCTCTAAGCCTTAGCAATGATTATCCCAAACTTTTAATCGCTTGGTTCTTCGGCTCGGGAAGCCATAGTAATCCCAATCAATTCACACAACTATTCCTCATCAGTAGCCTAAGTCCTTTGGCAGCTACAGTTTTCATCATTAGTGGTCTAAGTCCTTTGGCAGCCACCATTCTTCATCAGTAAGCAGTAGCCTAAGTCCTTTGGCAGCTACAGTTTTCATCATTAGTGGCCTAAGTCCTTTGGCAGCCACCATTCTTCATCGCAGCGTAGCTTTAAGTCCTTTGGCAGCTACAGTTTTCATCATTAGTGGCCTAAGTCCTCCGGCAGCCACGAATCCTTATTTTCAGGGGTGACTCCCGCAGAAGTCAAATTTTCACAAGGGGTGACTCCCGCAGAAGTCAATTTTTCACAAGGGGTGACTCCCGCAGAAGTCAATTTTCACAAGGGGTGACTCCCGCAGAAGTCAATTTTTCACAAGGTGACTCCGCAGAAGTCAATTTCTCATAAGGGGTGACTCCCGCGAAGTCAATTTCTCACAAGGGGTGACTCCCTTGCGAAGTCAAATTTTCACAAGGGGTGACTCCCTTGAAGTCAAATTTTTCACAAGGGGTGACTCCGCAGAAGTCAAATTTTCACAAGGGGTGACTCCGCAGAAGTCAAATTTTCACAAGGGGTGACTCCTTGAAGTCAAATTTTTCGAGGGGTGACTCCGCAGAAGTCAAATTTTCACAAGGGGTGACTCCCGCGAAGTCAAATTTTCACAAGGGGTGACTCCCTTGAGAAGTCAAATTTTGCACAAGGGGTGACTCCCGCAGAAGTCAATTTTTCACAAGGGGTGACTCCCATGAAGTCAAATTTTCACAATTTTCGGGGTGACTCCCGCAGAAGTCAAATTTTCGGGGTGACTCCCGCAGAAGTCAAACTCTCACAAAACTGTTGGGTGATTCCCGCACAGTTACATTCCAGTGACTTTCGCGCAGTCACGTCTTCACATTTCAGTGACTTTCATATAGTCACATATTTCCGGGTGATTCCCACACAAATCGCATCTTTGGTTTGAGACGCTACACGTCCGCCACTCTCGGGTACTAAGCGCCCACTCTTCCGAACTACGACCTGGCTTGATTCCTCTTGGGATACGTAGGTAGCCCGACGTGGGTCCAGCCGCTCGACCTACCTGGTCATCTTCCATTTGTGACTCAGCTCGAGTCCAAACCTCACATCCGCAAAAATCATTGTCTCACCTCCTGAAATCCCTTTTTTTCAGGACGGATCCTATTTTTATCATCGACCCCACTTGTCTTACAAGAAGCGTCGCCGAGGGGCTACTGTTAGTACCCGGTCCGAAAAAAGGGACTGAAGTGCAATTCGGGAAAATCTGGGACTAAAATGGCATTTGGAAGCTTTTGGACCAAATCGGAATTTATGGAAAATTCAGGGACTAAACGGGAAATATGGAAATTTTGGACGAATTTGATATATAAAAATTCCTGGGATTAAATGAAAGATAAAATTCCAAAGAGCGAAGTGCAAAAGAAGTCATTATAGTGGTCAAAGTGCGACTGCAAAATCGCGGGACGAAGCGAGTATACTAATTGTCACAAATTAGAAACTAGGCCACGGCATTGCATATTGCATGGTAGTTGGCCGAGGACAATAAGGCCATTTTGCACAAGGAGGGCCGGCCAAGGAGAAAGAGTTAGGGCCATTGCAAGGGGCTGGGCCAAGCAACTCCAAGATAGGCCAAGCTCTTTGGCCGATCGACCATTTATCAGCGCCGCCAGAACCTAATTTCTAGTGCCGATCGAACCTTAATTTAAGTGCCGATCGGACCTTAAATTAAGGCCGATCGACCCTTTATTTTTGTGTCGATCGAACCTTATTTTAGGGCCGATCGACCCTTCACCGGTAGCCCGGCCAAAGTACCGAAGCACTATAAATAAGTGTGCCCGACTCCCAATTTCAACACACAATTCATTCGGGAGAAGCGAGATTACACTTGCTTTACCCGTATTTCTTCCCACACTCTTCGAATCGCCCTAGATTCGACCCCAAAGTCTTGCTACAATTGGTAAGACTCTTTTTAATATTTTTGTTCCCTATTATTATTATTGTCTTATTATATTTGCATGCTTATTATATTTTAATTGTTCCTTTATGCTAGATTTAGGATTGTTTTAATATATTTAAGTATGCATAGCCGAGGATGATCTAGGGTTTCGCCCAAGAAACCCAATGGATCTAGGAACTATTTCTTACTTTCCACCTTAGTTATAATTATCCCATAATCAACAATCCCCCAAGGATGAACGTTGATTAGTGCACCTTCCGAGGGCCTAACTCAAAGGTTCTAGGGTATGATCATTAACTAATTCTTTCTCTCCCCTCCTCCTTATGCATGATCCCGTTTCTTCTATCTATTCCTGTAAACACCGCACACAACCAACACCCCACATGCTAGAAAGACCGATTCGTCGAGCAATAGGAGTGATAACGTTTCTTCTTCTGTTGTAACTTGACCCCCGAACCCAATTAACTGTTTAGCCTTTTTTCAAAGCTTTGGGCTATATCAAAGTGGCGTGGCGACTCTCAAAATTTAAACTAATATTTTAATATGGTTTAAAGCGAGTGTCACTAAATGAATATCCCATTTCGATCCAACATTATATGATTAATTATTTCAAACTTTCGAATGCGCGTTGCATCGGGACGGGGTATTCACAACGAGTCAATGGCGTTGCAATCCGTGAAAATCCCTCAATAAACCTCCGATAATATCCCGCTAGGCCAAGGAAACTGCGAACCTCTGTCACTGTAGACGGCTGCTTCCAGTTGACTATTGCCTCAATCTTCACAGGATCTACAATAATTCCATCACGTGATACCACATGGCCAAGAAAAGAAATCCTCTCAAGCCAAAACTCACATTTGTTGAATTTGGCAAACAATTGTTTCTCCCGAAGCAAGGACAAGACGATTCTCAAATGCTCCTCATGTTCCTCCCGTGATTTAGAGTATACCAAAATGTCATCAATGAAAACCACTACAAAATTATCAAGATAGGGTTTGAAGATCCGATTCATCAAATCCATAAACACAGCCAGAGCGTTTGTCAATCCAAAAGGCATCACAAGAAATTCATAGTGTCCATACCTCGTTCTGAATGCAGTTTTAGGGATATCCTCCACTCTAATCTTCAACTGGTGATAACCACTACGCAAATCCAACTTGGAGTAGATAACAGAACCTTGTAGTTGATCGAAATGGTCATCAATGTGAGGCAACGGATATTTGTTCTTAACAGTGGCTTGGTTCAACAACCTGTAATCAATACACAATCGTAGTGTACCATCCTTCTTTCTGACAAATAATACTGGCGCTCCCCAAGGTGATACACTAGGACGAATGAAACCCCGGTCAAGAAGTTCTTGCAACTGTACTTTCAACTCTTTAAGTTCCGCGGGAGCCATTCTATACGGAGCCTTAGAAATGGGTGAGGTACCAGGTACAAGATCAATACAAAACTCTATTTCTCTATCAGGAGGCATAGCATATTCAGTTAAAAACACGTCACTGAATTCATTCACAACAGGTACTTGGGACAACTCGGGGAATTTCTTACGAACATCGACCGCATAAGCCAAATAGCCCTCACACCCTTTTGACAACAACTTCCTAGCTTTCAATGTAGATAACACATTTATGCTAAACAATGATTTATCAGCGTCAAAGACAAATACAGGCACATTAGGCATAGAAAAGGTGACGCGCTTCTTGCGACAATCCACCAAGGCATGACAATTGCTTAACAATCCATGCCTAAGATAACATCAAAGTCCCGGATTGGTAACTCTACCAAATCCACGGGCAACACATGACCACATATAAGCACCTCACAATCATGATAAATCAAAGAAGACTCGAGGCACTCTCCAATGGGAGTAGACACCTCTAACAGATAAGGCAACATCTTGGGCATTTTATGTAATGTGAATGCAAAATGAGATGCAACATACGAATGAGACGATCCAGGGTCGATAAGAATACGAGACCTGACCCCCGAGACAGGGACTATACCTCTAATGACCGCTGACGGATCTACCTCGCCACGTCCTAGGGCAAACACCCTACCCGGGACTCTCTCCTTAGGTTTTCCTTCCACGTCCCTCTTAACACCACTCCTTGGCGGAACCCCCTGCGGTCTGCCACCCGCAGCCGGATTTCGGATAAACTTTGGACAGTCTCTCCGGTAGTGTCCCATCTCGCCGCAACTAATACACTTCCCTTGTTTTGCCCAACAATTCTCTTCCGAATGACCACCCCTCTTACACCAATTACACACATTACCAACTTTGCTAGGTGCTGGACGAACAGAACCACTAACGCTTCCTCCTTTAGCCCCTCCCGGAGTAGTAGTCTTTGGCTGACTCCGCTGCTGACCTGAACCTTGACCTGAGAACTTGGATTTGAATCCACCACCTTCATGGTTGCCACGATGCTCCTCAATGTCATTCTCTATTCTATAAGCCATATTTACCGCCGCTTGATAAGTAGGAAAGTCATGGGTCAACAATTGCTTCCTGAACTCTAGCCTCAATCCCTTCATGAACCGATAAACTCTTCTTTGCTCCTCCGGTACAAGATGAGGGCAATACCTTGCCAATTCAGTGAACTTTGATGAATACTGAGCCACGAACATTGTTCCTTGTTCCAGCTTCAGAAATTCTGCTTCTTTCTTATCCCTCGTCACCATTGGTATAAAATGCTCCCTAAAACTCCGAGTGAAATTATTCCACGCTCGTAGGTATGCTCTCTTTCCCAACTTTCCACAGTATTTGCCACCAATGCTCGGCTGGCCCTTCCAATTTGAACACGGCACATCGAACCTTCTCCTCATCTGAGCTTCCCATTGCCACAAAGATCTTTTCCATCGCTTCTAACCACCTTTCTGCCTTAACTGTATCCGGATCTCCGTTATAGCTAGGTGGAGCCAACTTAACAAACTTTTCCAATCCGTGCACTTGTCGCCCTTCTTGTTGTTGTTGCTGACCTTGGCTTTGAGCTGTCATACTCTGAATAAAAGACCGGAACATGTTCATCATTTCCACATTCGGATCCCCTCCGAATCCCCCCGCATCTGGATCTCCTTCCCCCTTTCTTTGTCCTTTACCAGTATCAGCCATCACACAATTTCCTGCATCAAACACTCGACGTCAGACATCACACTCCCCCTTAGACTCGACTTCTACCCTTGACATCTAACCTTAGCTCTGATACCAACTGTGGGGCCTCCCCAACCCCGGGACCTATAAACTCGTGCCCCGATGGTAGGGTCCCCAACCCGACCCGACGTAAGAGAAACCCTTTTTTCAAAAATCATTTCAAATTAAATAAGTTTTAATAAGATTTTGGGCATGACCGCTCTAAATGAAATGTTTAAGGAACATGTTCAATATATTAACCTGCCTTCATTCATTCCATAACAAAAGGAAGGATCATACTATCACATTTACAACCGCACCACATTAATTACAAACCATAGTTTGAAAACATTCATAAAAGTTACTTACAACTTTCCCCAAAAGAATAACATTAACCAACCTAACCCTCCTAGCAAAACGTACCCTGACAACCAAAAGACGAGCCAAATTTGTGCCCCGGCCTCACCGGTCCTGACCTCCTGTCTCAGCGGGATCTAAAAAAAATTAAAGGGAGATGGGGTAGAAAGAATCTCAGTAAGCTATTATGTATGCAGCAAGATGCCAAATAGGATGCAACACGTAAACAAGTTGTTCAACATCATATTTAGCACACAGTAACACATTACATTACCTGATCTTACCTTTTTCCCGTCTGAATCATAAGTCGTACTTTCTCGGAATGAAACCCATTTTTCTTGTGAACGGCTTGAGCCTATTCATGCCTTACAAGACCCATTTTTCAGGGAACCATGTAAGGTATCTGTATCCTATGAACTGCTTAAGCATATCCATAGTAACTGAGCCCCAAACTGTGGCCACAGTGGGGTGGAAATGGACACAGGTATAATGAAACCCGAGCACCTTATGTTACAACTTCTCATAAGTGGTCGTATTCCATTATACCCCCGAAATATCATCTGATATTGATCACATTCACATTTACATTCAAGCACGTAACAGTTACTTGAAATTAAATCCACACATAGGGATAACAACATATAACATGGTATGATTACTCATGTTCAACCTTCAAATAGTGTCACATATATATATACACTATTGAGTTACCATAATCAACAATTAATATGCATGCTCATGATCAAACCAATGATGTCGTGCAACAATTATTTCACGCACCATTTTAACATATAACCATTCCAAAGTAACCACATAAGGGTGTACAACATACAAGTAACTCTACACGTTCACAATATCACATTTCACGACTTCCTTTTCAATTCCATAATCCAATACCAAGTTTTCATAAACTTTGGCTCTCAACTAACAATGACTTTCAACCCGGTTCAATGCGATATTTAACTACTTCACCAATTTCATTTTGATTACGTGAGACCTCATTACGTAGCTAAAGTGTTCTAGTTCATCCTATGCTGAAGAGGGTTCAATCTTGTTCTAAGTTGAATTGGTTCTTAAGCTTTAAAAGTAAATTCAGACATTCTGATGCAGGGCACGACTCGTGCCCCTTGGCACGACTCGTGCCTTTTCCTCCCCATTCTACTCAGAACGACTTGGACCCTTATTCACGACTCTTTGTCACGAGTGGCAAGAAGGGCACGACTCGTGCCCCTTGGCACGACTCGTGCCAAGACCAAAATCAGACACCAGATCGCAGACACCAGCAATGTTCCACCAAAACCATTTCACCCCTTCCTCTGTTTCTTCCCCAAGCCAATATCAATTCCAAACATACCAAAACTAGTTTATATCTCATTTTTAACTCACAACAACACTTAATCCATGACTTATAACATTTATACTCCACAAATTCCAAAGATGATTAACTATTCCATTGATTTCCCATTTTCATCAACCTCAAGCTTTTCTACCATTTTTCCCAAACCAAACACATAATCAACCAAGTTTAACAAACTTTTAACATCTTTGAGACATAAATCAAGCATATGCTCAACATAGAAAGGAAAACCATAATAACTTACTTGGAAAAGATGAAAAAGAACAAGAAGCTTTCTTCGGATAGATGAATACTCCTCGTCGCCGTGATCAATAATCCGCAATCAAACTTGGAAACGGAGCAAGGATGAATTTACTAGAATTTTGAGAAGGGTTTAGGGTTTAGAAAGGTTCTTGCTGGAGGAAGAAGATGAAGAAGGAAGAAGGTGAAGGAAGTAAGTAAATTAAGGATGAGGCTTTCCTTAAATAAGGATAAGTATTAACATTTTCCCTAAAGGTCCTCCAAGTCTCAACTTCTACAACTAAACCCCTACACTTATCTCTACTCTTATAATTACTCTAAAGCCCCTACCATTTATATACTTCATTCCCTTTATTATTCCAAGTGACTCAATTAAACATTATATAATAAGGAAATTGATGAACCTTTCTACACATAATCCATGGAATTAATAAACAAATAATCACATACCATACCAAGACCATGCAATGCATCATATAAATGAAGTGCAACCCCCCTATTCCCACGTGCTCCACGTGTCCTAAACAGTGCCTAGAGTTGGGGTCGTGACAGTTGGTGGCATGGTGAGTGGCCCCAATATCGAGGAGCCATTCGGGTGAGGGAGGATGGTTGGTGGATATGCGGTTGAGTGCCACGGTAAGGGGGACGAGTGGGGTTGGGCGACAGAGATGTGTTGGGGTTGGGTGAGGGGAACGTGGCGTTGGGGTAGAGTTGGCGAAAGGAAGAACAATGAGATAGGAAGTGGTCGTCGGTGCGACACCATTGACACCTACCTTTATACGGAGCTCGAGGACGAGGGTTATAAGAACTAGGGTTTTTGGAGTTAGGGTTAAAGGTCGGCGATGAAGGATTGTAGTTGGAGGAAGTGTGCTTGGGTGGATAGGAGCGGTTAGGGGCTTTCGTTGGTTCGACCAAAATGGGAGAAGGAAACTCTCGGCTGCCATGGAGGAGAAATTCTCTTTTGGATCTTTTACACTCTTGATACCATGTAGAACATATAGAATAATTGAATAAACCCCTCAAAGCTTTATTGACATGGTATGGTCCTTTATATACATGTTTAAGAGAAGTTTTTTGGAAACAAGTCAAAGACTAATTTAGGTAAAAATTTACAAGAATTCTTATAGAATTATAAAAAAAGGAATAATTTGAAGTCCAAGTTTAGGAAGGGGGGTTGAAGTCCAAGTTTAGGAAGAAGAAGAATTATCTCTATCAAAATCCACTTTGTTCGTAATAAATCTCAATACATTTGGTTCCATTCAATGGACTTGAATCTTATATTACTCCCTCCCTTCCCCTTCTCCATAATTATGAATATCCAAATTTTATTTTAAATAATATTTAAAAAATGAATTTGTTTTATATTTTAATAGTAAAAATGGATAAATATTTTTGTTATACATTTTCTAAACGTTTAGTTTAATCATAGTAAAATGAATAGATAATTTTTTTTGGTAATGAAATGGGGAATCCGACCCAAAATTCCTTTTGGGACAAATTAATTCCCTCAACTTCCTCATTAAACTGAAATGATTGGAAAGTTTTTATGCATAACATATAATACTACATGCAATTTTAAGTAATTTAAAATTATGATACAACATCATTAAAATGGTCCCCATCACCGCCGCCCGCCGTCGTCGCTGCCCGTCGTCCTCTGCCACCATCATGTATTATTATATTCAGTTATCCAATATTATACTTATATATGATGCAGTAATTTATATAAATAATACAATATGAATAATACAATATGTGCAGAAGTTTCTCGAATATTATGATATTTTTTTAAAATTTTTTCTGATCAATCTCCCAAAAAAATATTTAGGGACAATTTTTGCATAAAAGACTTTTTTTTTATTTTATTTTTTGATTTGGACATTAATTTTAGAGACGGAGGGAGTAGCTTTTAAATTAGGATTGAACATCTTTTTGGATGAAAAGACATTTTAGGCTCCGTTTGTTTAGCGTAAAACATTTTTCGAAAAATGATTTCCTGTAAAATGTTTTTCGAAAAATGAAAATGTTTTCCGGAAAATGAGATAAACATGTTTAGCGTAAAACATTTTCTCAATTTTTCGGTGCGAAACAAACACCGAAAAATGAGAAAAATGTCTTCCGAAAAACATTTTCCCCCAAACAAACGGAGCCTTAGGCTCCGTTTGTTTCGGGGAAAATGACTTCCGGAAAATGATTTTCTGGAAAATGTTTTCCGGAAAAGGAAAACGTTTTTCGAAAATGTGGAAAACGTTTTCCGAAAAAATGAGGAAGATGTTTTCCTGGAAAACAACTTCCTTAGGAAAATGAGGAAAACGTTTTCCGGAAAATGAAGATGTTTTTCGGAAAATTATTATTATTATTATTATTATTATTATTATTATTATTATTATTATTATTATTATTATTATTATTATTATTATTATTATTATTACTATTATTATTATTATTATTATTATTATTATTATTATTATTATTATTATTATTATTATTATTATTATTATTATTATTATTATTATTATTATTATTATTATTATTATTATTATTATTATTACTATTATTTTATTATTATTTATTTATTTATTTTAATTATTTATTTTTATTATTATTATTATTATTATTATTTTATTATTTTATTATTATTATTATTTTATTATTATTTTATTATTATTTTATTATTATTTTATATTATTATTATTATTATTATTATTTTATTATTATTTTATTATTTATTATTATTATTATTATTATTATTTTATTATTATTATTATTAATATTATTATTATTATTATTATCATTATTATTATTATTATTAAAATATTATCCATCCACTTTTTTACACCATTTTTCGGAAAACAACTTCCTTAGAAACGGCGAAAAATGTTTTTCGAAAAACATTTTCTCCATTTTTCGAAAAACTACCAAACACTAAAAAATGGGGAAAACGTTTTCCGAAAAACAAACATGTTTCGAGAAAAATGGGAAAAACGTTTTCCGAAAAATTACCAAACACCGAAAAATGGGGAAAACGTTTTTCGAAAAACGTTCTCCCCTCATTTTCCTGATAACAAACGGGGCCTTAGTTAAGTTAGGATCTCCTATTGGGAAGAAGACCTTATGTATGAAGTATGAACTGTTTCCAAAAAGCCTGACTTTTGTTCACGCATAAGCCCAATACAGATTTTTTTCCCAAATAATCCCGTTTTACTTTTTTATTTACGAAAATGACTTACTGTTCAAACTATTTCCCAAAATGTCCTCTTTTTTGAAACTCGCTACACCGTGTAGCGAGTTTGACTAGGGTTGGTCAAAACTCGCTACACCGTGTAGCGAGTTTAGGGTGATTAATTACGGCCGTTGGAAAAATTAATTAGGTCATTTAATTAAACTAAACTCGCTACACCGTGTAGCGAGTTTTGACCAGAAGTCAAACTCGCTACACCGTGTAGCGAGTTCTATTTATTCCAAACCCCTACATAACCCCCTCCGTCCGTCCCAACAAAACTTACCATTCTCTTCTTTCCTTTCTCGGCCCTAGTTCTCCCTTTTCTTTCTTTCTTTCTTTCTTTCTTCAATCTATCTCTCTCATAATGGATCCATCAAAACCCCGTTGGTATCGTGGACGAAAACCTCTTCCGCACAACTGGTCAAACCTCCAATCGCCTATCTAATCTCTCTCAAATTGAACGAGTTTCAATCTCCACCGCCTCCACCGCCTCAAACCGAACGAGAGAGATCTCCGCCGCGTCATATCATTCCTGGTCCCGGTGAAGCACGGTTAGCCATGCGTCGGCATCACACCGGAAAAGCTCATGTCTCTCGGGGACCCCAGCTCGGTCGACCCAAGAGGCAATACGTAGAAAGATTGAAGAGCGGAGGACGATGATGAATTCCAGGGGCAAAGCTTGGCTTTACGCTATGGATTATCTCACATGGAGAGGGTACATTTTATCCGTTGAAAATGATCAAGGAGAAATGCAAACAACATGAAAGGGTGGAACAGTATAATATTTTACATTAATTATAGTTAAGGTTGAAATTTACAATTAATTGGTCTTAATATTTTTGTTCTATTAGGTTGTGGTTGTTGTCAAGAAGTTCACACCAACTGAGAATGGCTCTTTTCACGTGATTTTGAAGGATCCTACTGACACTATTGAAGCTTACTTAGGTGACAAAGTGCTTAAGCAAACTGAGGGCGGAAGTGACATTGGTGAAGGTGCTGTTCTGATACTTACTCAGGTATGAAATATTTTCCTTAACATTACACTCCCTAAATATATCCTTACCTTTTTGTTCTAAATGTTTAGTTTTGTTCATCTATTAGGTTGTTGTTTGGGCCATATCACGCTCAAAAAAACTACTTAACATTGTTCCTTCCAATGTTTGTAAGGTCTTCCCTAAGGATTGTTAATTTCATCTTTGGACATGTATTATTTGAATTTATGTCGGATTTAATATGTACCTGAATTTATGTACTATTTTTCTATGTGACCGGAATGTGGTCACTGAATTTATTTATTTATGTAAGATTTCCTATGTGGCCGGGATGTGGCCACTAACTTGACAATATTTATTTTTTGTGATTTTATGTAGATTTCCTATGTGGCCGGGATGTGGCCACTAACTCTAAAATATTTATTTTGTTGTAATTTTATGTAAGATTTCCTATGTGGCCGGGATGTGGCCACTAACTTGAAAATATTTATTTTTTGTGATTTTATGTAAGATTTCCTATGTGGCGGGATGTGGCCACTAACTTGACAATATTTTTTTTTTTTGTGATTTTATGTAGATTTCCTATGTGGTCGGGATGTGGCCACTAACTCGAAAATATTTATTTTTTGTAATTTTATGTAAGATTTATAAATATTTATAAAAAAAAATTTCAGCCACATGTCATTATTTTTTTAACACATGTAATTTTTTTTTTTTTTTGTTAGTACATTTAAGCTATTTTGAGCAACAATTTGAAGCTGATTTAATTGTCGAAATTAAAATTTAAAAGTTGTTATTGTTACACCATTATATGTACTTCAAGTAACAATTTTTAGATATTCATTATGATATATAAATTAACCTATAATTATTGCTCAAAATAGCTTCGCGAACGAAATTTTTTTTTTGATGTTACTACGAAGCTATTTTGAGCAAAAATTTGAAGCTGATTTAATTGTCGAAATTAAAATTTAAAAGTTGTTATTGTTACAACATTGTATGTACTTCAAGTAACAATTTTTAGATATTCATTATGATATATAAATTAACCTATATTTATTGTTCAAAATGCCTTCGCGAATGAAAAAACAAAAAGAAGTAAACAATTTTCAAATTTTGTTGCTGTAAAGGGATTTTGTATGTACTTAAACTCGCTACACCGTGTAGCGAGTTTCAATAAAGCTGAAATCGCTACACGGTGTAGCGAGTTTAAGTCAGCTTTATTGAAACTCGCTACACGGTGTAGCGAGTTTAAGTACAAACAAAAAACTTTGCAGCAACAAAATTTCAAAATTCACGTGATTCTGAGAATCTCACAGCCTTCTTTTTTCTCTTTTTCTCTCAGCCTTCTCTTTATCTCTCAACTCAGTTTTGTTTCTTCTTCTACCTTTCTCTCTTTCTCTCAATCAACTCTCTCAATCACCATTTTCTAAATTCCCTTAACTCAAAATAAAACTTCTTCAAGTTATTTTATTTCATCAGAATTGTTGAAGATCAACAAGAATCAAGGTAAATTAACATCATCTTAATTATTATTTTGACTTGTGTTTAGATATAAAATTTAATGATTTAACTGTGTTTTATGATATTGTAGATATAATAAATGTAAGAGTTTTGTTATGTAGGTTTTAACACTTTGATTTCGTAATGTAGGGTTAAATATGAACGGGGGTCCGATCATTTTTATGTGTTATTGGGGAGGTGATGATGAACAACCGTTTGATGGTCCTCATTTCAAAAAGGGGCCAAAATGTGCAATAAGGGGTAATTGCCAATGGAAATACAATGAGTTGATTGATGAGTTATATAAAAAGGAGAACTTAGATCGGTCTCAATTTGATTTGAAAGTCATTTACAGATGCCCTCATTCTTTTGATAGCGGGATTGGTGAGTACTTTCCTTTCCATATTGAAGATGATGCGTGTATGGAAGTAATGTTCGATCGCTTTGCTAAATTTGGGGGATTGGAAATTTGCAGTGTATGTTGTTGTAAAATTAATTGAAAATCGATCCAATCCGTAGTTTGAAACACAAAGACACAGAGAGTACTTTCTGTGTTTTCTCCAACCGGTAACCGTGATGATGGGGTTGGTCCAAGTTCCCAAACTCTTGTATCAACTCAAACACCAAATTATGATGATGGGGCATTTGGCCATAATTATCATGTTCATGATGATGATCGGGCATTTGGGGCATAATGATCACGTTAATGATGATTATGATGTTGACTGGGAAGAAGAGGAAGTGCACACCGATGTAGATGCAATGCTAGAGGATGATGATGATGAATACGAGGAGGGTAGTAGTGATTCCGATGTCGATTTGGGAGCCGGTGATGATGGGCCGATTGATGATGATGTGGAAGCACCTCTTGTTCACTATGAAGTGCCGCAAAATCGAAGATATGAGAGAGCGAGTTATCCCTTTTACAAAGCTGATATTGGTACATCTCGCTCGACAAGAACAAGGCTTGATTGATTATGATCATGCACATAGTTTTCCGGCTTGGGATCCGAACAACAACCGATTGCTAAAGGGATACGCTTTCCCGGCAAGAACGAGGCACAATTTGATATGAAAAGGTTCCATATTAAAAACAATCGCAGTTCGTGGTAAGAAAGAGCACACCGAACACACGGGTAATTGAGTGTCCGTTAAAAAATTATCCATGTCATTTTTATGTTCGTGTGAGTAGGAAGAAGTTTGGCTATTTGGGAAGTGACCAAGTATAAGGCTCCTCACCGTCGCTATATTCGGAGCAAGTCAAGATCACCCCAATCTAGATGCCAAGTTTATCGGTCGGGAAGTCGTTGGTCTTATTAAGGCCGATTCAGATGTCAAGGTTGGAGTCATTATTGCACACATCTCTAGTAGGTTCGACAAGGTAGTTACTTACAAGAAGGCATGGTGTGGAAAGCGTAATGGCATTGCAGAGGTTTTTGGAGATTGGGAGGAATCTTATAAGAGGTTACCCCGCGTCCCAGCACCCATTCAAAAATACAATCCGAGGACAATTGTTGAGTACTCTACACCTCCTCCTCCCGTCTGGTGAAGCCTCCCTATTTCGACCAGGTATTCTGGGCATTCGGGGCCTTGCATTGAAGCTTTCTCTCATTGTCGGCTACCATTTCGTGGATGGAACATTTATGCATGGTAGATATAAAGGGGTAATACCGATTGCCATGGGTGTTGACGCCCAAGACAAAGATACTTCCGCTTGCCTTCGCCGTTGTTGAAAAGGAGGACCGGCCGAACCGGCGTTGGTTCTTATACTCGGTTTGCAAGCATATTATCAAGAGTCGTGAAGTATGCTTGATATCTCGACCGTCATTGGGGCATTCTCAAGACCGTAGCCGAAGATATGTGGTGGCCAAACGTGCATCATCGATATTGCTTGAGACATATGCGAGCAAATTTCTTGGAAAAGTATAGAGGGGAAGGGTCAAGTATCCGTTCGAGAGCTGGGTAGAGCAACTCAAGATAGAAAATTGAAATCTATCTTAGAGAGTATCCGTGGAATTAAGCCCGAGGCAATTGCATGGTTTCAACATTTGGATGCTAGAAAATGGACATTGGCACACGATGGTGGTTACGTGTATGGCATCATGACTACCAACATGTCCGAGGTTTTCAATGGTGTGATGAAGGGAGCTCGTGGGATGCCAATCACAAAGAATTGTTGAAACCGCCTTCTATCGTTGTGTGGAGTACTTTTCAAGTAAGGCATGGATTTTCAATCAATGCCTTAGAGGTAATCCCGATAACCCTAACATCAATCCCCGACACCAATTCAAGACGAAAGTCGCTTATCACTACTTGAAGAACAATTAAAAGCGGCAACACATCACGTCAGAGGTTCAACAATCACGAAATGGGGTGTATCAAGTGACAACAAAGACGTCAGTGGTGATCACGGAGGAAATATACAATTGTCCGACTTAATGAGCGCACCCGCACATGTGGTAAATGGGTTGCCTATCGCATGCCTTGTTCCCATCTCCTTGCTTGTTGTTCTCGCACAAAATATTGATGGTCGAGATTTCGTTTCGAATATTACACCGTTGGGGAATACTACAAGACATGGAAGGGAACATTCGAACCAATCGAGCATGAGGACTATTGGGGCGTGGATGGTTTGGTGCCTAGTTTCTTCCCTAATCCCCTACTTCGACGTTCGCGAAGTCCTGACGACCTAGATCAAGACGCTTTCGTAATTCTATGGACTTTCGCGTATAAACTAAGAGTATGTGTTCATCATGCCATCAGGAAGGGCACAATCGTCGTAGATGCCCGAACCTTAGGGAGTAGAAGAATGTTTTTAATGTAATTTATGTTTGGCTTGAATTGGATTCGCTCGCTTTATTATATGTCGTTTTCATTAAACTTGAAAAGTCCAATGTAATTTATATTTGAGTTGAATGTAATTTTTCGCTTCAGCTTTATTTTAATTAAGTTTTAAGTTTTAATTTTTGTTTGGCATAATTACAAAAAAAGGTACATATTACATTACAAAATTGGGAGCTGACGCTGCCACAAAGTGGGAGCGGACGCTCCTTTTACAGAAACTTAGAAACTTAGGCTGGAATACAATGGAAATCGCTACACCGTGAAGCGATTTTCACTAAACTCGCTACACCGTGTAGCGAGTTTAGTGAAAATCGCTTCACGGTGTAGCGATTTCAAAGAACTTGGGCGCCCACCAAAGCTGGCCGAAGAACAAGGGCGGCCACTCCAATTTTGGCCCAATAAATACTCCCTCCGTCCCGCCCAAATGGCACTTTTGGTCAACCGCAGTTAATTTTGACCCAAACATTAATGCAAATCTAATCATTTTATTGAAATTCAAAAAATTGTTATTCATAAATCATTACACGCTTTCATTAAAAATAACTAAAATCATTTTTAAGAATTGGAGGGAGTACAATTTTTTGATTCGTCCCGCAATAATTACACAAGAGCACATTTGAACATTTTTTTGGAATTTATGCTAAACATAAATTGAACCTTAACACTTAAATGGAAAATAAACTTTTCTTTTATTACTCCCTAATCTAATAAATATCATCAATTATAATTTTTTAAATATTCATTCAAATAACTAAAATCATTTTTAAGAATTGGAAAATTACATTCAAATCAAATATAAAGCTAAACTACTAAGAAAAAGTTACAAAATTTCAATACAAATAAAAAACATTCAAATAAAAAGTAAAGTAATAGTACGCTTCAAATAAAAACTAAACCAATAAAACAAAGTTTCATTACATAATAATAAAAACAAAAGTGAACTCTCTACCTATTATCATAGAAAGACGGGGTGTAGGGATTACGCGGATTCCTGAGCCGAGACCCTCTTCTAAGCATTTGTTCCCGAAGCTCTTGTTCGTGGGTCATCTCGAGCCGGATCGACGAAACCATGGTACGCTCCATGTGATGAAGGAGTCCTCAACCCACTTCCACTCGTATAAGCGCCGAAGCCCATAGTGGATGTGGATGGTCTAGGAAGGGTCCGCCCGGGCACTCCCACCGCCACCCCCCGCCCACCCCCACCGCCACCCCCCACCACCCCCACCGCCACCCAGCCCACTCCTCCGGCACCCCCGCCCCCCCCCCGAAACCCCGCTCCAACGCTCAAAATCATACCAAGTGATCGTGGCCGCGATCGCGATGACCGGCCATAAGATGTATCGGTTCGGGTCCTGCGCCCGAGGCTCGGGCTCGAGCTCTGCTCGGGCTCTGCCCTGCTCATCGTGTAAATCCATCCGGGAGGTGGTTCGCCCGCGCACGACGTCGCGACGTTGTCGAGGTTGTCCCCGCACGCGATCTACCGCGGGGGAGGTGCAGCCAGATCAAGGCGGTGGAGCTCCCTAACTCCCCGAACCCGTGTGTCACAATCTCCCGCATTTCGCCTTGGTGGGGATGCTCATCCCTCTCATCGGCGACATGCAGTGCGCCGAAGGGTCTCGCACTGCTTTTTATATCAAAAATATATATAAGAACGAGAGACGTAAATTAATAATTGATGTTTTCTTAAAAAAAATATTAGAAAAAAATACTTTAAAAATGTAAAAACTTACCATAAACTCTAGGGCGTGCACGACCGGTATCCATCCACCTCTACGTGAGTGAGCCGCCGCACAAACCTACACGTTATGTCCCTATACCATACCATATATGGGTCGGTGTAGGTCATATCGTGGAAGCCGAACACCCCGAAACCAACCTCTCGTGGCGCCGTCCCCATAGTGTAACAAGCGGGCGATGGTGCTCACCCCATCTCACCGTAGGCCTTCCCCGCCGATCCGAACGGTGCAACTCCTGTGCCGTGTCGAACGGTGCCGGGATAAACCTGCTCACCCAAACCGCCTCATCACGCGATCGTGCGTATGCCACTCAACCCTCTCAAAGCATATGAGAGGGACCTTCGCCAACCATATCTCCTCCCCTCGCAGCAGACCGGAGCGGGTCTCCTCATAAGGCCGCCACACCACGTGACCCTCGTTCGCCCGAGCCGCCGATCCCGATAGCCTCGCAGGCTATGTGCAAGAACCTCTCGTATCAAGCGAAGCCTGCGTCCACCTCGAAATTTCATAAACAAAATAATTATAAGATTATGTTCAAAAAAATAAAAACATTAACGACGAGAAAATAAAGTATGAAATATGCATACATGCATCCGAGGGGCATGATGACGTAGTCCCGCTCTCTCGAGGCGAAACGGATCTCGCGGCCTCACACATGTCAACCTCTCCCAAGCCCGCATCTATATGAAATAAATGTATATCAAAAACTAAGTAATAATGCCACAAATTTGAAATAAAACTTAAAAACATAATGAACATTAAAATGAAATAAAATACCCGTAGAACGTTGAGAAATCCTCCGCACCGTCTCGTGTGAGGGTCCGCCGCACTACATAACTCTCAGACAGAAAGCAAGCGCCGCACTCCCCAACCGTACTCCTCACCCTAGAAACATCCCTAAGCAAATGGAGATAACATAGCTTAACCTTGTTGTTCGTACGATCGTGCATGATCGTAGAACCCAAGGCAAGCAAGATATAAGCCCGTACGTATCGATCCACAATCTCTCGGATCGCATCATCCTCCAGGTCACCAAAGCGTGGGAAACGTACGGTAATCCACCTGAGCTTCGCATCGCTCCCATCTATATCTCCGTCACTGTGGACAAACCCTAAATACTCATGGCACTCACCGCCGCCTATATGTACCGGAAACCCATCATCGCAATGACCTCCCCATCAATCGGCAACCCGCAAATCATGCCGATATCCCGTAGGGTGATAGTCATCTCACCAACCGGGAGATGGAACGTATGGGTCTCCTGACGCCATCTTCTCGATCAAGGCCTCCAAAGAATGCAAAATCGCATCAGATCCGGCCTATGTAGTGCACTCCACTAAATCCACACTCTGCCGCCTCAATAATATGACAGAGCTAATACAAAGCGCAAGGTGGCACCATGACGAAAAACGAGGGGACTAGCAACCGGCCACCCTGGACCAAATATACCTAGCCCTATGGTTCGCATGGCGGGTCGTACGTATGTATCGATAGGCCCGGATCAATGAACGCTTCCATCTATTTATTTCAATATCAAGGTTGGTTATTGTTCTATAAGGCAAGAAAATAAATAAAAGAATACAAAAATTGTAATTACTAGTACGTGGCATTGTAATCCAAAGTTATCCCACACTTCCAAGAAGTGCCCATGGGGAAGTTCTTGGTTTCCAAATTTATATACTAAGTAATACTTCAAGAGTAATCCTCATGCGGTTTTGAAAAATAGGATGAAGTTTTTTTATTTTTTATAAAATGTTTGAACAATAAATCATATTTTAAGGGTTTAGGGTTTGGAATATAAGTATATGAGATTTAGGATGTTGTTATATGTATATTAATTCCTATTCTATTTTTCTATCACTAAATCATATTTTAAGGATTTAGGGTTTCGTGCCGAGATATTAGGGTTTAGTGGTTTACAATATGGTATATATGACGCCTAATTAATTCCTTCGACGTCATGCCTCACATTATGTACCACTTTCACGAATTAAGGATTCCGTTCGATTACCTATAACTTATAAGAGTCATTAGGGCACAATCCACTTGGACCTTGTTCTGGACAAGCTCACGTTCCTATCTCGGTAATCAAATTTCCTATAATCTCACACAAGTTAAACTTTGTACTCCCTCCGTCCCAAAAAAATATTCAAAAATCTTTTCAAATTTGCTATTTATTTCTATTATGAGCAAATTTGCTATATACTCCCTTCTAAAATTTTCTAAAATGAATGACCCAATTTACTTTAAATTTGCTATTATTTTTTTTTTTTTTGATAAAAAATTAATAGACAAGCTCATATAAATGGGAATAACAATCGGTCTAATCTATCCTCGATTAATTCATCGAAATAATATTTACATCTATATATTTAGCAATAGTTCAACCAAAAATAAAATCCTAAATTGCAATGTCATAAAAATAAATAGACAAGCTCATATAAATAGGGCACAATTAATTCATCGTAAATAATATTTACATCTATATATTTAACAATAGTTCAACCAAAAATAAAATCCTAAATTGCAATGTCATAAAAAATCAAAAAAATTAGTCACATAAATGGGAATAACACTATTTCAACAACAAATCAACCAAAAAAATCATAAAAAAAAATAAAAAATAATTCTTGGCATATAGAAATTTGTCACATAAATTCGAATAATAATATTTCAACAACAAATCAACCAAAAACTAAATAAAAATTCAGAATTAAATAAAATTAGTCAAAAATTCGGAATTAAAAAAATCATAAATTCGGAATAAAAATATTTCAACAACAAATCAACCAAAATAATAAAAAAATTCGGACTTAAATAAAAATTAGTCACATAAATATGGGAATAACAATATTTCAACAACAAATCAACCAAAAAAATCCTAAATTGCAATGTTCTTCTTCTCGGCAATATAGAAATTCGGAATTAAAAAAAAAAAAATCATAAATTATAAGTAAATGAATAATAAAATCAAAACTAAAATTCAACTTAATATATAAATTTAAACTTACAATTAAGAAAAAGGTTGAATTTCTTGGCAAAATCCTTGGCTTGGCTCGAAGGCTCGAACTGTTCTTCTTCTTCTTCTTCAATTTCTGGGCTATGGAGGTATGAATGGAGAATGGTTTAAGTTTTTTTTTGTTTTCTTTCTTTGAATGCGTGAACTGAAGTGTAAGGGTTTAAATAGAACTCGCTACACGGTGTAGCGAGTTTGACTTCTGGTCAAAACTCGCTACACGGTGTAGCGAGTTTAGTTTAATTAAATGACCTAATTAATTTTCCCAACGGCCGTAATTAATCACCCTAAACTCGCTACACGGTGTAGCGAGTTTTGACCAACCCTAGTCAAACTCGCTACACGGTGTAGCGAGTTTCAAAAAAGAGGACATTTTGGGAAATAGTTTGAACAGTAAGTCATTTTCGTAAATAAAAAAGTAAAACGGGATTATTTGGGAAAAAATTCCCCAATACAAGGCCCAAGTTTAGCCCAACCATTCCAAATTATTCTTTCTGATAATAATATTATGAAAAACAAGTAAAAGAAGATGCTCTTAGGGAACAATTTTTAGAATTTGCATATGGGTATATATTTTTAAAAATTAAAATTTGAAAATGAAGAACTAAAATCATTATATGTTAAATTTAAAAACTGAAAACAAATTGATATTGTGTGTATATATTAACACATATGAGGGGAGCTATGGGGATAACAAATATAAATAATACTTTTTTTGATCAAAATAAACGTAATTATTGATTAAAAAATAAAAAAATATCTATTGTTTTAGAGTTGTTGTTTTGTGAAACTAGTTCTAGTTCTAGGATAAGCTATCCTAGAACCTATTTTGCGAAAGTGCCTTTTCTAGTATAATAAAGTGCCTGGTGCAATATAAACAAAACAAAAAAAAAGAGTGTCTGATCTATTATGACACTAATAAACACATTTAAATCGATTGTAATGTTAAATAATGCGGTGATATTGTTGAAAAATAGTGTCTGTTGTAGTGTTAAAAAGTGTCTATTGTAGTATTGATAAGTGCCTCTTGTAGTATTGAAAAATGCCTGTTGTAATATTGAAAAGTGTCAAGTGAATTAAAAAACACATGCCTGTTGTAGTGTCAAAAAGTGCCTTTTGTAGTATTGAAAACTGCATTCTACAGTATCAAAAAATGTCTGGTGAATTTTCGTAAGTTTCAAGTGAGTTAAAAAATAATGCATGTTATAGCGTTGGAAAGTGCCTCTTGTAGTATTCAAAAACTGCCTTATACAGTGTCAAAATGTGCCGATGCGTTTTTCGTAAGCTCGAGTTATTTACAAAAGACAAAAACTTATGTGAGAACACTATGACCCGTCTCATGAATGAGACGGGTCGGATCCAACCCGGCCAACAACATTGGTACGTAATGCCCCGCCGCCCAAATACGTCATTTCAGGAAAGTCAAAAGCTTCAACGACGGAATTGAAGTCGGAAGCAGAGGTAACTGGGAAGCCACGGAAGAGAAGAGCGCCGCTTTTGTGGAGGAGAGATTCCAGCCATGGTTTGTGAGTTTGGATTGGCGGCTCCTTAATCTCAGATTTCACCGGCGGCGTTGAAGATGAAGATGACCTATGTATAGATATTTTCCACCGTCATAGCTTGCCATTACCACCCATGATTCTTCAACCGTAAAAACAGATTAAAAATTAGGGTTTGAATTTACAGAAATTGAGAACTTAAAGAGTGGAAGCCATTGAAATTCATCACCAGAATCGGACTCTGTAGTATTTGAATAGGAAGGTAGATGAGAAAAAATCGGTGGTTGAAAGGAGAAGTGGTCGAATCAGGTGAGGGGTGCGTGTAAGGGTGGGCGTAGGAGAAGGGTAAAGTTTGACTGTGTTTGTGAGAAACAGAGTGTGTTTGTGAGAGATTTTGAGAAGTTTGACTTGAGATGGGAGAATGGGAAGGAAAAAATATGATAAGCATATGGTCCTTGAAGTTATAAAATTAATGGTTTTTTTTTTTTCGGTTCGTGAAAAGTAATAGTTACTATAACATAATGTAATGATTGTATGCATATAAAGTAATAGTTTTAGGAAAGTGACGAAGCTTTTTTGTAAAAGTGTTTTTTTTTTTTTAACTAATAATAGTTTTAGGAACTGTTTTCATTTTGAGTAATACTTCTCATTTGTTTAAGTAATAGTTGATATTGCTATAAGTAATAGTACTACACTTGTGAAATAATAGTGTTATTTTTTTTTAACTAATAATAGTTTTAGGAACTGTTTTCATTTTGAGTAATACTTCTTATTTGTTTAACTAATAGTTGGTATTGCTATAAGTAGTAGTACTACACTTGTGAAA
This sequence comes from Adenophora triphylla var. japonica, assembly GCA_022495995.1. Classification (NCBI taxonomy): domain Eukaryota; kingdom Viridiplantae; phylum Streptophyta; class Magnoliopsida; order Asterales; family Campanulaceae; genus Adenophora; species Adenophora triphylla. The sequence goes on along the minus strand of JAFEMH010004368.1, from coordinate 144,449 downwards.
TAATAGTGTTATTTTTTTTTTTTTAACTAATAATAGTTTTAGGAACTATTTTCATTTTGAGTAATACTTCTCATTTGTTTAAGTAATAGTTGGTATTGCTATAAGTAATAGTAGTAATAGTGTTTTTTTTAAGTATTACATTATCAATGACTTAAAGTAATAATACATTCAGTCTTTACATTAAGAGATGGTAACTATTACTTTTTCTAAACCACTGAAAAACCGAAAAAAATAATATAAAACTAAAAAAAAAAGCAAAAAGCAAAAAATAAAAAAAATAAAAAAATTGGGCCTATGAAAGGCTGCCATACCAAAGGGACACACGGCTGTAACTGAAAAAGGCCTAGAAAATAAATAAAGACCAATTAAAAATACAAAGATGGTAACTATTACTTTTTCTAAACCACTGAAAAGCCGAAAAAATAATATAAAAACTAAAAAAAAAAACACAAAAAAATAAAAAAATAAAAAAAATAAAAAAATGTAATAAGACCCCGACACCATTCCGCCTCCACAACACAGGCTCATTAACGGCCAGGTCTATTACCTGCAATAAGACCCAACAAATCAATTTAGTAGTATTAGGCCGGCTGTTGTCAGGTTATTAAGAAAGTTGATGATTTCATGGCGGGTATGCCCCATAGGTCATGGGTTGATCCGTCTCATGCAAGAGACAGATCCCCTTGTTTTCATGGGAGACCACCTCTTTACAAAAATGTCACCGCGCCTATTGAAAAATTCTACTTATTTATAAAAATGCCACCGCACACATTTTAAAACACGTTCTACGCTCAGCACGTTTTTTTGATTGTTTTAGGACTATGAAAATTACATCTCAATTAACACTTACATAATTGACATAGTTTTACAGATATCTTTAATTAATTTTAGGGTTAATTACAATTTAGGGCCTGAAGTCTTGTATGAGTTCCCCAAAAGGGGCCTGACTTTTTTTTTTTGGCGATTTAGGGCCTATACTTACAATTTCTTATCAAATAAGGGCTTATTGACGATTTCCGTTAACACTTAACGTCAATAAGCCCTTATTTGATAAGAAATTGTAAGTATAGGCCCCAAATCGCTAAAAAAAAAGTCAGGCCCCATTTGGAAACCTCATACAAGACTTCAGGCCCTAAATTGTAATTAACCCATAAATTTAACTTTCTACCTTTTTTAAATTTTCATTAAATCCCTTAAAATAAATATTAAATTCAATAAAATAAATAAAAACATAAAATTATATATAACTTCAATATTTTATTTAAAAAAGGGTTTTAAATTGCAATTTGCCCTTTAAAAAATTAACATAATAATCTGTTATATATATATACTCCCTCCGTCCCACGTGAATGTGGACTAACTTTTTGGGTGTGGGAATTAAGAAAAAGTGATGTAAGAAAGAGAAAAAGTTAAATGTTGTGAGTATGAAAAATTAAATAGGAGAAAGAATGAGTGGGAGGAATAGTGAGGAGAGAGAATGTTGTGAGTGTAAAAGTGAAGTAGGAGAGAGAATGAGTGGGTGAAATAGTGAATATTCTTTGCCATTTTGGGAAGTTTGCATTCATGTGGGACGGATCAAAATAGAAATAAGTTTGCATTCACGTGGGACGGAGGGAGTATATATAACATATTATTGTGTTAATTTTTTAAAGGGCAAATTGCAATTTAGAACCCTTTTTTAAATAAAATATTGAAGTTACATATAATTTTATGTAACAAAAAAAGGGAGTATATATATATAACATATCATTTATATTAAAAAATGGGAAAATAATACAATAATTTTAGTTGGGATGTATGAAGATTAACAAAAAACTGTAAACTGCGATGAACAATAGTGTTTAACAAAAAAATTATTATATTTAGTTAAATTAGGTAAAAAATAATTTACATATGCCTTTTTAAATATAGTTAAATTGGGATGTTAAATTTCTTTTTATTATTATTGAGTAAAAATATTTTTATTTATTTTATTGAATTTAATATTTTTTTAAGGGATTTAATGAAAATTTAAAAAAGGTAGAAAGTTAAATTTATGGGTTAATTACAATTTAGGGCCTAAAGTCTTGTATGAGGTTCCCAAATGGGGCCTGACTTTTTTTTTTTTAGCGATTTAGGGCCTATACTTACAATTTCTTATCAAATAAGGGCTTATTGACGTTAAGTGTTAACGGAAATCGTCAATAAGCCCTTATTTGATAAGAAATTGTAAGTATAGGCCCTAAATCGCCAAAAAAAAAAAAAGTCAGGCCCCTTTTGGGGACCTCATACAAGACTTCAGGCCCTAAATTGCAATTAACCCTTAATTTTATGAGACAAAAAAATATTATGGTAATTGTAGAGATTTCAATTTAGAAAACTTACTTAAAAAAATTATTTTAATAAATCACTAAATGTTCTAGAATTAAGAATGATTGATAAATCTTTTCTTGATTTATTTTTACACATATTTTTATTATTATTATTTATTATAAAAGTAAAATGTCATTTTTTTAAATTAGATATTAATAAACAACAACAAAATATTAATCTCAAAATAATAAGAAAAATTAGCACCATTTCATAAGTGGTTTGAGAGAAAAAAAAAGAAAGAAAAGAAATACAAACCCTAATACCTAAAAAACACAATCACGCACAACCATTCATATATAAAAACCTCCGCATATCCCTTCTTCCCATTTCATCTCCGCCGCCGCCGTCCCCGTACCCCAAAACCCCCAAACCACCACCACTCGAAATGGGTCGCGTCATCCGTGCCCAACGTAAGGGTGCCGGATCCATCTTCAAATCCCACACCCACCACCGGAAAGGCCCCGCCCGATTCCGCAGTCTCGACTTCGGCGAGCGCAATGGCTACCTCAAGGGAGTCATAACTGAAATCATCCACGATCCGGGCCGTGGTGCGCCGCTTGCTCGGATCACTTTCCGCCATCCTTTCCGGTACAAGCACCAGAAGGAGTTGTTCATCGCCGCTGAAGGGATGTACACTGGGCAATTTGTGTTCTGTGGGAAAAAAGCTAATCTTATGGTTGGCAATGTGTTGCCGCTACGTTCGATTCCGGAGGGTGCCGTCGTCTGCAACGTGGAACACCATGTCGGTGATAGAGGCACGTTAGCTAGATGTTCCGGGGACTATGCTATTATCATCGGTCATAACACTGATAATGATACAACTAGGTAATTCGTATTTTTTTCCTTTATGTATTTAATCTTTTGATATTTGGTTTTGGTTATATGGCTAATTTGGATATAATTAAACTTCAGAAACCTATTATGTTGATGACATTGATGAATTTACTAGTACTGATTTGGTACATTTTTGAAAGTAAAGGTGGGAGGGGGTAATTGCCCCCTTATCCCAAGGCATGGCTTCGCCTCTGCTATTGGGTAAGTTTAATTATTTGGAACCATGGACTATGGTGAGCTTGTTGCATTAGCTTTTCGAAAGGATGTCAGTTGTGGTTTTGGTTACACCAAGTTTAATTACTTCTTGTTTGAGTAAATCACTCGAGAAGTGATAGGCATTACTAGTGCAGGAGGCATAACTTTTGCAGAACGTTAACACTTGTGCTCTTGTTAGTTTTTGATAAATTTTCTGGAAACATAAGGCAGAATAATTTTGTTGAACCTGATATGCAACTATTTACACTGTTGCTAGACATATAGTTAAAGATGTAATGTTATCTGGAATATTTCTTTAATACTTGGGGCCAAATGATACTTTACCCTACGAAGGAATAGACAGAACATACAATAAGCGTAATGAATCTGAAAAGCCATTTGAAAAATGGATGTTGATCATTTTTGTTGGAATAATCTGGAAAGATGTTGATCATTTATGTTGAAAAGATATAGTTAATGATGTAATGTTGTCTGAAATATTTCCTTAATACTTGGGGCCAAATGATGCTTTACCCTTTGAAGGAAAAGCTAAAAGGACATACAATAAGCGTAATGAATCTGAAAAGCCAGTTGAAAAATGGATGTTGATCATTTTTGTTGGAATAATCTGAAAAGAACACCTGTGTTAAGTCATACCTGAATGCTTACTTTGACATTAGACTACTATGCGAATAACTGCTCCCTGGACAACTTTTGTTAAGTCATACCTGAATGCCCATTTCGACATTAGACTACAATGTAAATAACTGCTCCCTGGACAAGCTTTTTTTATTCTTTGATGCCTCAATGCTCTCACCTAAAGTGGGTTAATGTTACGACTTGCTTAGATTTTCTGAATTTATCGAAAAAGGCTTGTAATTAGCTCCTTCATGGCGTTTAGTGGGAATGAAGCTAAACCTTTGCCCCTCATTATGGACATTGTAGTGATGGTGCTTTGCAATCTGTATCTGTCTTCCAGTTTGGCATTAATAAACGGGCTAGTTGTTGATGCATAGGCAGGCGTTTATTTGTCTTGTTTGTGTTCAATACTCTGGTGTGAGTCCTTGCATTTTTACTAAAAAGTACCATTAACCATTTCTTCCCTATTAAATTAGTAATATTTCACAGTTTTCTTTTGGTTTCACTTCTTTTGGATTAGTAATTTGAATACTGTATGATACTTCATGGTCTATTTTAATCCACATTCTAATCAATCATTTTGGAATATTCTTGCTAAGCAAAACAAACTCACTTAGGTAAGGTTCTTCTTTCTTCATGTTCATAAATGCACAATTTGTCTTAGAGAAGAACAAAGAACATCATGAGGATGGTAAAATAAAAGTTGGCATTAGATGTTGGTGGAGGTGTCATTAGATTTTGCAATTCAGTGCAATGGTCTTCGATTCAGTTGGATTGCTTAGCTTAGGGAAAGATATACTCCTCCTTCCCATTATGATAGTCCCATTTGACTATTCAGGCATTCAACAACCTATTTTCATAACCTATGAGGTTTAATTTCTCTCCATTACCCCTTCTTCCTTGGTTGGCTCTCATCCTCTCATTTCTAACTTTTCTTCCTTGGTTGGCAGTTTTGAAAGCTCAATGATTTTAGCCTATCAATTTTAAAAATGAGACTATTTTATTGGGACGCACAAAAAATTGGCAAACAGGAACATCTTTATGGTTCTGGCGGAGTATACGTAATCATAGCACTTAAACTTGGTGGATAACTGATGGTCCTTCCATGCACTTTTGATTTTATGTGGTCGTGTGGTTCTTGTATCTGTCTTGTTTGTATTTTCTGTCGGCATCATTTTTCTTTTTAATGGTTGTCGTGGCCGTATCACGGTAAAACTGCACTAAGACCATTTGATTTTTAGAAATGCGAGACTTATAATGGATGGAGGGAGTATTTCGTATAAATATTAATTAAAGGGATTGGCCAACCATACACCTGTTTTTAAGATTGTTTTTCTTAATTAACTGTTTTTGCATGCACACATACCATTCGTCAAATGTTTGCTATCTGGGACAGATCTTGCTCTTATATAACCATAATTTACACTCCCCCGTCCAAAAACGAATGACCAAAAACTTTTTGAATTTGCTGTTGATTAACAACAAATTTTAAAATTTATTGGTTATTTATTTTGGGATGGAGGGAGTAACTAAGATGCAGTTCATTCTTGTTCATCAATGAAGAAATCTAGTTTTTTTCATTGAGTTTTCACATTGTTAACTTTTGTAATTAGGGTGAAGCTTCCGTCGGGTGCAAAGAAAGTAGTCCCAAGTGGTTGCAGAGCCATGATTGGTCAAGTTGCAGGAGGAGGAAGAACCGAGAAACCGATGCTAAAGGCCGGAAATGCATACCACAAGTTCAGAGTGAAGAGAAACAGCTGGCCCAAGGTTCGTGGTGTTGCTATGAATCCAGTTGAGCATCCCCATGGTGGTGGTAATCACCAGCATATCGGTCATGCTAGTACTGTTCGTCGTGATGCTCCTCCTGGACAAAAGGTTGGACTTATTGCCGCCAGAAGAACTGGTCGTCTTCGTGGACAAGCTGCTGCAACTGCTGCCAAGGAAAAGTAGAAATATTTGCTTGTTTTTCTATTTTGCTGTTTTGGATATCTGTTTATTTAAGTAATGGATGATTATGCTTTGTCTTTTTGAACCCTTGTTTTGATTGTTTTTAATTCAAATAATTTGTTTTTCCAAAATTATTAGCTTGTAGTAAATACTCTCTCTAGTTTAATACTCCCTCCGTTCCAATAAATAAGTGCTTCACCCTTTTGGGTGGGCAAGCAAATTATGGAAATGGGAAGGAATAAAAAATGTTGTGAGTGTAATTTGAAAATAGGAGAGAGAATTAGTGGAGGGAATAGTAAATTATAATGGTGTTGTGAGTATTAAAATAATGTAGGAGAGAGAATGAGTGGAGGAAATAGTAAAGATTTTTTGTCAAAAAAGGAAAGGTAAAGCTTCTAACGAGACGTTCTTTTGGGTAATTAGTGAAGCTTTTATTGGGACGGAGGGAGTATATAATATAGTTATTGCTTATATATATTTTTTTCAAGAAAAGTAATTAATTAAATGGCGTAAAAACATATCAAAATAGTATCTCTAGTATTATGCATCCAGTCCGACCTTTTTTCCAGTCTACCAAACGGCCCTTTAATAACACATCCTTACCAATTATCTTATCACCTACTCCCTCCGTCCCCTATCTACGTGCATACTTTCCATTTTGGGCGTCCCAAACCTACGTGCACATTTTCTAAAATGGAAAGGAATCTTTACTATTCCCTCCACTCATTCTCTCTCCTACATTATTTTAATACTCACAATAACATTATAATTTACTATTCTCTCCACTCATTCTCTCTCCTATTTTATTTCCATACTCACAACACTTTTAATATAATACTCTCTCCTTAATTTACGTGAAAAGTCAAACTAGGCACATAAAATCCGGGACGGAGGGAGTACTTGTTAAATTCAAAAACGACTATTTTGGATGTTGGGGAGTATTTAATAACACATCCTTACCAATTATCTTAACTACTACTTCCTTCCTTCGTCCCTAAAAGATTGTCCTGTTATACATTTTACAATTATTAAGGAAGAACTTCACCTTCTTGTACTTTAGTAGATTTACACTAACATACGTGCCTAAGTTTAAAAATAGAACATACTTTTTGGGACAAGTCAAAATGGCAAATGGGCCAATCTTTCAGGAAAGGAGGGAGTACCTTTTTTCTTAAAAAAGTTAAAAATCTTATTTTCATCATTAAATTTTAGCCTAGTTTACAATTTTTTATTAAACTATTATTTTTAACAATGTTTTCATTAAACTTTTAATATTTTTACAATGTTTTCACTCTATAATTTCACTAAAATTTAATGAAAGTTAGTCAAGTGACCTAATGTGAAAACTTTTGTGGTCACGTGCGAGGTTAATGGTGAGTGGTTTATCTTCCATAATGTAGTTAGTACTAGTACTCAAAAGCCCGTGCCAATGGCACGGGTCAGTACAAAAAAGTAAGCAGTGGAAAAAATAATAATTAGAATAAAACAGTTTCTCCATGAATTGTCTTATGCCTGACAATCAATGCACATCAATTATGCCTTACATCCTTGGTTACCCTTTACGTAGAAATCTATGACAGTTTAAAAACTTGATAAATTAACGAAGTGTTCTTTTGAGAACGAAACCAGCAATTGTTGGACTGCTCTTGCTGCAACATTGGCACTTCATTGACCTGGTCCTCTCACTGTTGCAAATGTTATCCCTTTCATATATCTCTCTGTCCACCCTCCAACCTGAAAGAAGTCACACAAAGTAACTCAAGAATTAACAAAATTGCCCATCTTATTCTTATCACGTTAACAAAGAAAATTAAGTGTCAGTTTTAGATAAATATACCAAAAACTTAAATAGGGTACCACGAAATTTTGGTCTAGCCCCCACCCTCTTTGTCTCTGTTTCTCTCTGCACCCCCCCACCCCCAATTTCATTCTATAACAGCACCTCTTCTCTGTCCTCATTATTCACCACCTTACCCACTCCCACCAGCGAGTAAGTACATGAATGACATAATTAACCAAAGGCAACAGGAGAAGGAGGTTCAACATTTTAACAAAAGATATAAACAAACATTAAAATAAACATAAAAATATACAGGATCATTCTCAAAATGAAAAGGCAAAGAAATAAAAGTTTACAAAATTACACAATATCAAAAGATATATTTGATACAAACAAACATTAAAATATATATATATATATACAGGATCATTCTCAAAAATGAAAAATTAAATAAATAAAAGTTTACAAAATTACAAATATCAAAATATGGAAGGAAAAAGGCTAATATGGGTAAAAGCAAACTTCATTGATATCACCTTTAAACTAAACCAAACAGTGAAAAGGAAAATGAATTATGAAAAAAGGCAAAAAATTTGAGTCATTTTTTGAGATTATTAGATGGTTCTAATGTGTTGTGGCCAGGTGGTCACCCATAGCTTTTACATGTAAAATGTTAGGGATTTAGCGAGTTATATAACCGTAGGTCGTATAACTTGTACTCCGTAACTGCTGTTGAGTTACAATTTCGGAGGAAAGTTAGCACATGCCGTAGTTATTGTGGAGTTAAAATTGATGGAGGTAATTGCCCTGGGAGTGGGATAGTCAATTATTTAGGTTAATTTTGTCTATGCCCCATGCTCCTTACAGCACACAACCATCGTGACGAATTCGTCGGCGTTAATGGGACATAGGTAGTACTTCGATACTGAATTGCATAACCTACTAAGTGGCACTTTCTGAAAATTCATGGAAGACAAACAACATTACTATGCCTTTTACTTATTTATAAAGCCATTTTGGAGCCACTTGTAAACCCAACCCTTTCATGAAACTCCAATGTAATTCAACCTATTACTTAGTGTCTTAATGTAAAAATAGGCATTTAACCTCATATGCAAAACACCAAAGCATTTTTTTTTTTTTTTTTTACGAAACCTGGGAGGATTTTATTAAAAACAAAAATGAATACATGAGGGGGACAACCAATCACCATTGTGATTTGGGGCCTAAACCTCAACTCTAACTATTACATTTGTGAAGGATGTATACATCTCTATCCTTATCCCTATTACAATAACCAATACAATCAATCAAACTGTCTATCATTATAGACATAATACCAATATACACCTTATACACATTACTAAAATACCAAGTCCCTCATAAAACTTGACACACTTTGTGAGAAAAGCCCATCTCCAAAAAATGCCACATTTGTGAAGGATGTATACATCTCTATCCTTATCCCTATTACCACTTCAGCTTGAAAAAACCCAAAACAAAAGCCCAAAACTGCCACCAGCCAACTCAGCTCATGCACAATGATCAAAGCAGCTATAAAGTAACCCCATATATCAACAAACAACCAAAAAAGCTGCCAACAACCAGAAAAATGCTTCCAACTGAACCAAAAAAGAGAAAACCTAACAGCATATTGAAAATGATCCTTGACTACTCCAAACAAAGAATATTGGCACTCTAGAACACTCGGGTATCCATATAGGATCACCAAATCTCCACTTCCAACTTATATTCCACATAACCAAGCAAACAACATGCCGCCCGGCTAAAAGCGGCAAAAGAAGATGATTTACCTTGAATTTGAAAGGCCCAACATACCAATTTCATGCTTTTGGTTGAAGACTTGAAAAAATGTTCACCATGACATTTCCTTGAATTTGAACACTCAATAAATAAGATTATGGTTACACAGTTCTACAATAATAAAAACTAAACAAATTGAAAGCAAACAAATACATATCCCATGTAAGTGACGGGGCAAATCGAAAAAAAATAAATTAAAAAACAGTGAGAGGAAAGGGCCAATTTAAGATTTAAAACACAAAGTAAAAAAATACTACCTTAATGTTCAAATCTGGGAGAGACAAATCTGCATTTCAACATCCATTTTTTCCAAAACCACCATGCTCCCCGTCACTGCCGTCACTCCCCCTATCCCCTTCCACTGCTTCGAAGGCGCACCACCTAGAAATCTAACCTCATACCCGGATGTTCTCAGATCTATTTCCATAACCGCCTTTAAACCCTCATTAGACAGATTAGAATTCGGATTTCGAAGCTTCCTCTTTGAATTCCATTAACGACACTTAGAGAGAGAAAGAGAGTGAGAGAGAGAGAGAGAGGCAAACCCAGATCAACGCAATCACGGGGTTGCAGTCATAGGGGCCGGCGGGGAGGGGCGACAGGGAAGGTGTTGTAATTTAAGGTTAATTTGAGGGAGAGGAGAGAGAGTAGTTGGAGGGGGGAGGTGGCGGTGTGTGTGGGGGGAAGACCTAAAGAAAGAGGTTGTAGAAGGATGAAGGAGAAGAGGCGGCAGCGGCGGTGGTTTATGGTTGTGAAGGGAAAGAGCTGTAATTGTGGAGGAAAAGGATACGGGGAGGGATCTGAAATTTTGAAATGGGAGGAGAGAGAACGTGGGTAAGTAAGTTAAATGCCAATCAATCTGAGCCCTTGAATCAAGTTGCTAACTTTCAATCCTAACCCCTCTTTATGTATAGATAAGAGGCAGTTTTTTGCTCCCTCTATTGTATATTAGATACACATCAGTAAATAGATTAAAAATTTAATGAATGTTAGTCACGTGACTTACTTTTGTTAAATTAGTGAAATTATGGACAAAATGAGAACTTTCTATAAGCATGAAAAGTTCAATATGAGCTTTGAATATAAAATTTGAATGAGAACATTGTAAATTGATCTAAAGTTTAGGGATGAAAAAAAAAAAATACTTTAACTACTCAAATTTGTTATAGGATCTTTAAAAATAAAATAAAAATCGTTACGGGTCCGAGGGGGTAGACGATTAAGTTTAGGCCCTGCCAAACTCGAACGTCAAACGGCCCAAAATGTACATTTACTAAATACTCCCTCCGTTCCATATCTGTTCCATATCTAGTTGCACATTTACATTTTGATGACTTTTGCACTGATGACTTTTGCACGTAAATGTAAAATAAGGAGAGAATATTATATTTGAAAATATTGTGAGTGTGAAAATAAAATAAAAGAGAGAATGAGTGAAGAGAATAGTAAATTATAATGATGTTGTGAATATAAAAATAATATAGGAGAGAGAATGAGTGGAGAAAATAGTAAAAATTTCTTTTCATTTTAGGAAATGTACACGTAGATTTAGAACGCTCAAAATGGCAAAATGTGCAGGGACGAAGGAAGTAAAAGAGAAGCAATCCCAATACGACGCCGTTGGCCTAGTGTTTCCTCCTTGCATCGGTTTCCCTCTCCCGACGTAAGTCCGTTAGGGTTTTGTCCCATTTCTTCCGAAAATTGGACGATTTATCACAACATTTGCCGAAAATTATTGTTCTATTTAGAGGTAAAATTTCGAAATTCGGTTACGCATTTCTCTTATAATTTCATTATTATTGAGAATTGGCAGATTATAATTTAGTGTGTTGAAATTAATTTTTGTTGTTTTATCATGTGAAATTGCAATTTTGTTGTCCTTTATGCTATCTTCAGTTGCATTTTTGTTCTGGCATAAACAATTTTTGGTAGTGATTCATGATTAGTTGATTAATATGGGACCATGAGCTGTGGCAAAGCCAGGATTCCACCGGAAGGGGGTCACATTTTATGATATTGGGGAGGGGGCAGGGTTTCAAAATAATGATCTAGTGATACTTTATCCAAAACTAAAGGGGTCAAAATTGATTATGGGTTCTTGTGATAAAAATGGTATTTTTCTCTAATGATGTTTGAGTGCAAATGCGGAAGGTCTCAAGGAAGCCTTTGGTATTAATTCACTACAATTTAGGGCTGTCTCTAGTGTCTTTGACTTTCTCAACTTGGCCTTTCCAGTTTGCAAATTTTGCCAGTTGCTGCGGGTTGGTATGTTTATCTAGTAGAATTCTTTGCAAACAATCTGAGTTCTTGTTTTGCAGATTTTGCAGACTTTCCAATCACAAGTTGTGTAAGTTCAGCTACTAGGTTCCACAGCTATTTACAATGTCGGGCGGCCCAGGTCTCGAATCTCTTGTGGATCGTATGTATTCTTATAACCTCTGGTCATCCTTTTTCTTTCATGATTACATCTTCTTTCACTTAATTATGACATGGCCACTCTGGAATTTAGATGTTTGCTGTTGGGAATGAGGTTTTTGATACTACTGGATGCAGATAAATGGTCTGATGAAAACATTATTTTACTGCATTTGTCTGTTGGTCGACACAATATTTTCTACTATTATTAGCATTACTGAGCAATATTTTGTTTATACTCCCTCTGTCTTGGAAAGATAGTCCCACTTTTTTAGCTGTCAATTGACATGAAATTTGAGCAATAATTCAAGTTAATTTAATTTCGTAATGAAAAGCTAAAACTTGTTATTAATACACCATAAGAAATACTATCAATGACAATTTTTAGTTTTTCATTAGGACAATTAAATAAACCTAAATTATGATTATTGCTCAAAGTTCAATCAAATTAACTACTAAAAAAGTGGGACTATCTTTCCTAGACGGAGGGAGTATTACTCCTTTGTTGACTTATAGTAACAACATTTTGTGCACAATAGATGCTATTTGTTGCCTCTTGTGGTTTTATTATCACTTCCCTTGAAAACAGTATACAAAGGATTTAGGCAAGCGATATGTTACATTTGTATATTCTATCCAGAAGCTGCATTATTTGGTAACAGCAACATCTCTAAAAGAAATTATGTTTCCTTAGTAAGGAGTATGTAGCCAATCGGTGTAAAATGATTTGGTACTGCACTATGTAAAAAAGAATAAAGTAAAATGATGTTTTCAAGTGCTTATCCAATTGTTTAAGGATGCATGTCACTGAACTTGTAGAATTTTCTCGAGCTTGAGATTGGAATTACGTCTATATTAGTTGATAACCATTTACGTATCAGTCAATTCACCCAATCCGCATTCTTTGGCAGTCCAACAGTGTGATTAAAATCATGTAAATTTAGTAGATTTTCTGGACCGTTATCCATTTTCGTTGACATTCATTTCCATCTCCTTTTCATGCAGAAATAATCTCAGTTATTACAAATGATGGTCGCAATATTGTGGTAAGTTTCTTACTTTTTGATTGATCTTTCATTTTCTTTTGATACAAAGTTACCTGTTTCATTTTTTGATTATCTGTGCAGGGTATTTTAAAAGGTTTTGACCAAGCGACAAACATAATTCTTGATGAATCTCATGAACGGGTTTATTCAACCAAGGTATGATTATGTTCATGCTAAGCAATTGACGTATTCTCATCTTAGTCTTTCATAGATTTTAGTTCTTTCTGAAAAATAGGAATGAGTTCTACTTTTTAATATCAGATGGTGTTTTTTTTTCTTTCTTTCATATAGCTTGCTTAGTCTAGCTTCGTGTGGTTTTTACTTAGAGGCCAGACTTTGTAATTCTTGTTGCATGTCTGCCTGAGATGGAAAATCAGTTCATCCTCTCTTGATTCAATTTTACTGGTCCTAGGAATTATGGAGTATCCTGTTCAGGTTTTCTCGGCAAAGACAATTATAACTCTGTTTCTGCATGATAATTAGAGATATATAATTGCTTCCTTATGCTTTATATGGAGTATTTGGATGGAGAGGGGACATAATAAATTTCAAATGATTAAAGCTCTTGTTCCTGTGTTATGTAAGATTTGGAAAAACTTGATTTGTTTATTCACAAGCAACCAATATATAGTACAATAGGAGGAGTCCTATTTTCTAATACAATGATTTAGAAATCTAATCTATACACTTGAATATTTAGTTTCCTAATCTTATTAACTACTAAATACTCCCTCCGTCCCACCTTAGTGTAGACTAAGGTGGTGGGCACAATAACTAAGGAATATTATTAAGATAATGAAAATGTGCGGTAGAAAATGAAGAGAGAGAATGAGTGGAGTGAATAGTAGGTTGGTTGAATAAATTGTATGGTGAAAAATGAATAGAGAGAATGAGTGGGTGGGGTAGGAAAAATAAAAAATAATAAAAAACTTTCTAATTTTGGCAGTCTACACTAAGGTGGGACGGACGAAAAAGGAAAGAAGTCTACACTAAGGTGGGACGGAGGGAGTATACACCAAGTAATTTAGAATCCAAGTTTGTTTAGGAAACAGCCGGATACAGCCGAGGCAGCGTGAGGCGGCCGCCTGGTGATGCCGAGGCGTGCGCCTGGGAGGCAGTGACTTTGGCCGAGTTCATGTTGGATGAGTTTTTCGTGTAGGCTTCAAAGGAAATAGGGTTGTCTCGGGCTCGGGTGGAGTCTATAACGGGTTTGAAGGTTTCATAGTCCAAACCTTTTAGGATGGTGTAGATTATATTCTCGGAATCCATGGGTTTGCAAGGATGGCAAGCTTGTCGGTGTATGATTTGACAGCGTTCATGTAATCAGAGATGGATAGTTGGTTTTTGGTAAGGTTTGCAAGGTTATCTTTTATTTGAAGGATGTGGCCACGGGAGGGGTTGACATAGGTGATTTTAAGGATGGTCCAAGCTTCGTGGGAGGTTTTGGCTTGGTGAACTAGGGGAGCAATGGCAGAATCTAAGGTTCCTATGAGAGCTCCAAGAATAAGGCGTTCTTGGCGAGACCAAGTTATGGCTGCCGGATTAGGGACAAATGTGGTGGTAGCCGGTTTGGCCGGTTCATCGTCTGTTTCAGCTATGGCTTGGGTGGTGGTGGTGATGTTATCCTCGGGTTTTGGGTGGGTGCCATCGACGAACTTTAGGTGGTCGAGGCCAAAGAGGATAGAGGTTATTTGGGATGCCCATGTGAGATAGGTTAGGGGGGTGAGGGTACGGCAATAAGATAGGTCGACCAAGAAGAGGGGTTGGTCGGGTTCGGCAGCGTTTGGAATGGTGGAGGAAGCTCCGGCCATTGCAAGGGTGGGGAGGGGCTGCCGAAAAAGGAGAGGATTTTTGGGTTTTTGGGTTTTGAATCTTAATGCTCTGATACCATGTAAGATTTGGAAAAACTTGATTTGTTTATTCACAAGCAACCAATATATAGTACAATAGGAGGAGTCCTATTCTAATACAATGATTTAGAAATCTAATCTATACACTTGAATATTTAGTTTCCTAATCTTATAAACAACTGAATATACACCAAGTAATTTAGAATCCAATTTTGTTTAGGAAACAACCGGATACAGCCGAGGCAGCGTGAGGCGGCCGCCTGGTGATGCCGAGGCGTGCGCCTGGGAGGCAGTGACTTTGGCCGAGGCATGTTGGGGTTGAGGCGGGCGCCTGGCCGGTGGTAAGGCGAGCGCCTGGCTTGCAGAAGGTTTCAGCCGAGGCATGTTGGGGCTGAGGCGGGCGCCTGGCTGCCTGTAGTTAGATCATCCTTAATATGTTAAAGGGCCCACCCCATGTTAAAGCAATCTTTTTGGTTTGTAGATACACCAGCTTGTAAAAGATTGGAAGGTCATGCAAGAGTTTGTTTGACCTTGCAATACTAATTTTGGTTTTACAGGAGTTTGGAAGAGTTGATGTGAGAAGAGACTAGAAACCCGTAGAAGTATAAGCATGCATATAAAGTTAAAATTAACAAATTGTATAAAACCTCAAGATATATAGGCTGTGCCTAAAGCAATGCCCTGAGATGGGAGCCCTGAACACATCCCAGGTGTCTAGGGTAGGCTTGGGCCAAGGATAGGCTAGGCGCTCCAAGGTCGTTTGTTATAGGTTGGGTAGGATAAATAATACGCATGTGAGTTGTTTGGTATGCTTTTATGCTTTTGGATGAATTAGAAGGGTGATATCGACAAGGGACTCGTCGCCTGATTATTTATCAGGGGAAAAATGTTGTGTTATTAGCATAATATTTTTGGAGAGAAAAATAATATTAAATTATATCTATTGGCTAAAGAATTTTAGGATAAAGACTTGACATATTAGGACATGGAGTGAATTAAAACATTTTCATCCTAGTGCCACCAAATAACAAATAATAGTCACGAGTCAAGAAGTAATAAGGGGCATTTACCAAAAACTATTTTTGAAATATGGATATTACAAAAAAAACTGGGCAAATTGCATTTTAGTTACCTGAGTTTGTTGAGATGTTTCAATTGGTTATCGAATTTGCATTTGTAACAAGTTGGTTATTGAGTTTGTCATTTTGTTGCAATTATGTATATTTTTGGAAGCTCAGTTAAAAAATTAACGAAGGCTGAAACATGTGCATCTCACGTGTCTTACATAAGGGGTATTTTCGTCTTTTCCATCGAACCCCCATAGTTTTAAGGTGGTTAGTTGATATTTTCTAAAAATGAGGGGGAGTTAAATATAAGGAGTTTAAATTTTACTTTCGAAAACTGTAGGGGGTGAAGTAAACTTTTTTTAATATATATATATATATATATATATATATATATATATATATATATATATATATTAAGAAAATGAGTTAATAATTTTATCTTCAAGAAAAAAAGAGAGAAAATACATATTACTAAAAACAAAATCTCCACATTCATCCTCCATCCTCACCACCATCACCACCCCCAACCTATCACCACTCCACCACCAGTCAAATCATCTAATTACCGCCACCACCATGACCACTACTGTTCATCAACAATCGTACACCACTGTCGATCAACAACCAGGGCAATAACACAATTCAATTAGATCAGCAATACTATAAGAAAAATTTAAGACACTCCATTTAACAATCAAACATATATCTAATCAGAGTTCAGATCCAGATTTAAAGAGAGAGAGAGAGAGAGAGAGAGAAGATTGGCCGGTTTTCCGTCGCTGGCGGAGAAGGAGGCCACACAGGAGTGAGATGGAGGTGGCGGCCAGGAGTCATAAAACCTCCGATGATTGGCCCTCTACTATCGCGTAGCGGCGTTCGAGTGTGGAGGGCGGAGTGGGAGGAGGGGAAAAGGAGTTGAGCTGTGGACGGAGGAGTGAGGGCTAAGAGGGAAGGGGTATGGCAGTTGTCAGATAAACAGAGAGAAGGAGGGTATTTTCTTGGTAATGTTTTCGGATCTAGGTTAAGAAGAAGGTGGGGGATTAATGTGTGTGAGTCTTTTATACCTTGGGGCGGCGGTGTTGCAAGTGGGTGTGGAAGAGGAATTGAAGAGGTTTGATGGGTCCTTGGGGTTTGATGTGGTGAAGGGGAAATGGTTGAAATCACAAAGCTGGGTACGAAGGGATGGGAGGGAAGACGAAGAGAGAGCGGCGATGTTGCAAGGGGGTGTGGAGGAGGAATTGAAGAGGTTTGATGGGTCCTTGGGGTTTGATGTGGTGAAGAGGAAATGGTTGAAATCACAAAGCTGGGCACGAAGGAATGGGTAGGGAAGACGAAGAGAGAGATAGAGAGGTGGGAGTGATGGTTGGGTTGGGGGGGGGTGACTGGTGAGTGAATCTGGACAAAATGGGGGTCTATTTTTTATGTCTTTTTTAATTTTTTTAGTGGAGATATTTTTATTTATACCTTTTTTATGAATTTGTTTTATTCACTATTTTTTTTCAAAGAAAATTCATTACCTTTTTAGCATAGTATTTTTTATTTAAAATAATTAAACTTATATTAAGGTAATATTTAAGGTCTTAATAATTATTTTCATTATATATATATATATATATATATATATATATATATATATATATATATATATATATATATATATATATATATATATATATATATATATATATATATATATATATATATATATATAAAGATAAATAATTAATAAAAAAAGTTTACTTCACATTTTAGAATATAAAAATAAAAAATTATTTTTTAAATGTAAGTAATATTTATATTTTGGACAAATTGCAATATGGTGACCTCTATTTGACTCACTTTTGCCAAGCTCTAGCAAAATGACAAAAATACCCCTTTAAATGTCACTTGCAGCAGGCACATGTTTCATGCTTCGTTAGTTTTTTAACTGGGCATCCAAAAATATACCTAATTGCAACAAAATGACAAACTCAATAACCAACTTGTTACAAATGCAAATTCGATAACCAATTGAAACATCTCGACAAACTCAGGTAACTAAAATGCAATTTGCCCAAAAAAACTACACAAGTTGGATATTACAAAAAACTCCTTGAATATTACAAAAAAAACTCCTTTTTTTATTTTTGTTTTTTATTTTTTTAAATTTTTTTTAAAAATGTCATGTGTCAGTTGTTTATAACTGATAAATGGCAATTTTTTCTGTCAAACAACTGGTGAATGCATTTATCAGTTTTTAAAGAGTTTTTTGTGTTTGGTATTTTGGTTAAATAACTGATAAATGCATTTATAACTGATAAATGCATTTATCAGTTATTTTAACCGATAAATACAAAAAAAATAAAATAAAATATTTTTTTGTAAAATCATAATTTACTCCTTTTTTTTTTTTTTTTGTAAATAGCATCTTTTTTAGGGAGTTTTTGATAAAAGCTCCAATTAATTATAATCAAGGGATTATTATTACCGGGCTAAACAATCATGTGATAAAGAATCATGTTTATCCTATTCTTGCTACCAAACGAGATCTCTGGTTGATTTTGAGATGTAGGTGCACACCTCGTTGTGATTTTAACAACAATAGGTAAAACTAAGGAGGGCTATATTGTGATGAAAACTTTTTTTGATATGGTAAAAATACTGTGGAATAGGAGATAGATGGAATCTTGGAAGTGTAGCTCAACACTGTTCTTTGGTGCATTCGGGAGTGAAAACTGGAATAATCAATAGAGTTCACCTCTTACTCCCTCCGTCCCATCCCAAAATGAATGTCCAATTTTATTTTTATTTTTGAAATTTGCCCTTGATTTAAGAGCAAATTTCAAAAAAAAAAATTTGGACATTCATTTGGAATAGAGGTAGTATTTTATTGGTGGAGCACTTGATTTTCCGAGCCTCTCCTTGGAGCAAGGCTTTTGTGGCCTTTCAAGGGTGTTCTCTGACTGACTCTAGTTTGTCCGGTTTAAGTTTTTGGGTGAAACTTTTATATGATAAAATTCTCATTTCTTCCAGAAATATTTAAAATCACATAGGATTTGTGTAGCAACCTAAGGTGGTTGAGACTGAAGGCTGAGTGGGTACCGCTGTAAGATGCTTGCATGTTCTCCTTCACAAATGCACCACATACCAGTTCAAGGTTCAGTATATTTCACTTTACTTGAGAGATTTGGAACTGCCAGTTTAGTCACCTTCACCACCTTGATCATTTCTGGTATGAAATATTTCTGGTCATCTTGTTAATATTAGTTTGATTATTGAATTTAAAGACAATAAGTGGATTTACAAAACACTGCATTCCCTGTATGATATCGGATGCTTTGTTCTATGATGCTCAGACTCGGGTACGAGTGTTGGGCACGGATACGGATATGGATCCGAGTGTCGGATCCTTCAAAGTTTCAAGATTTTACACCAAATGTTGTGTAAAATAGCCACTCATACATACTCACACCCACACTCAAGTCGTGCCGTGTCCACATGGGTACGGCGAGGTAAATTGGAGAGTCCGAGCATCCTTTGTTAATACTCCCTCCGTCCCAGTTTAAGATTTTTACTTTCCTTTTTGGTACGTCCTAGTTTAAGGCTCTTAGTTTTCTTTACTCCATAAATGGCAAAGTATGAATAGTGTTTTGACAATCTTGTCCTCATAAAGTTCATTAAATTACAAAAAAACTTATTTACCTAACCTACTTTTTCAGCCACTTGCTTTATGAATAGAGATTTTTTTGGACAATTATGTCCTCAACTCACTACTATTGTTGACCCATTTTGCATTGGTTTCTTGATAAGCGTGCAAAGTCAAACTAAGAATCTTGAACTGGGACGGAGAGGGAGTATCATGTTAGTATTGGTTTATTTGTGGTTTATTAAAGAGAAATGTTTTGTTTTTTGGTCTTGTTTCTGCTTGAGACTTGAAAGGTGTTGGAATCAGGTGTTTTGATCCATTTTTCTGTTAGATATGCATCTCAATTTTCCTCTTTACTAAACTGTTACATCTTTTTTATTTTATTTTTTTGAAATATTAGCTTGCCTTTGACGCAAAACCAACCATACACAATCTTGATTTGTGAAGACAAGTCATTACTTTTTCTTTTGTCTCGTATTCTTTCCTTTCCTTTCTTTAGTTTTTAGCCCTGAAGTCGTAACGTGCATAGCTCATCTGCACTAGTAGATCACACTTGTTTTTCTTCAACTAAAACTGATCCTTTTTCCGTTCATTTTCTTTTTTTACAGGAAGGTGTCCAGCAGCTGGTACTAGGGTTGTACATCATAAGGGGTGATAACATGTAACGTCTTGTTTCTGAATCTATTAACTTTTCGAAAGACAATTAGCTTGATCATACTCTAATGTCCGTCTCATTTACCTTTCTCTTAAAATAGAAGCATTGTTGGGGAAGTTGACGAAGAGTTGGACGCTAACTTGCAACTCTCCGAATTAAGAGCTCATCCTCTGAAACCTGTCATTCATTAATCAGCAATTCAAGCTGAATGTTGTGACTAGCTAGTAAGGAAAAGTAGAGCCGGAAATTGATTCTTGAGGTAAAGACTTGAAGACTTTTAACAGCTTTGAAGGAGACATGGTGGTTGCTTATGAATAATTCATTTTTGTTTAATTTCGTGGAGATTAAATCTTGATGCTATGGACTACATTTTTTTTTGGGGGGATCGAGATTTTATTAGTCATTAGTTTTGAAGCTTTTTTATATATATATATATATATATATATATATATATATATATATATACTTCCGTCCCACTATAAATTACACCGTTTTCATTTAGGGCGTCCCTCTATAAATTACACACTTTATAAAATGAAATTGTTTTATTACTTTTATATTAATGGGATCCGTATGTCATATTTACAACAACAATTCAATTACTATTTTCTTTCCTACTTTTTCTCTCACCTCACTTTTCATACTCATTTTTTTAATTCCTTCATACTCATTTCTTTAATTCCTGTGCAAATAATAAATGTGCAGTTCTTAATGAAATGAAATGGGTATATATATACTCCCTCCGTCCCAAGAAAAGTGTCACCATTTTAGGCCCGGCACATAAATTAAGGGAAAAAGTGGGAAGAAAAAATGTTGTAAGTGTAATTTGAAAAGAGGAGAGAGAATTAGTGGAGGAAATAGTAAATTTAAAAAGTGTTGTGAGTGTAATAGTGTTTTAGGAGAGAGAATGAGTGGAGGGAATAGTGAGTGGGTGTAATAGAATATTAATAAAATATTTTCATTTTAGGAAAGATGACGCTTCAAACGGGACGCCTATTGGATAAAAAGTGACGGATCTCCTTGGGACGGAGGGAGTATATAACACATGCACTATTCACAAAACAAATGCACTGGCAAACAATAGCGCATAGACTGTCACTCTATAATACTTGCATACAACTCTTGCACACCGACACTTAATATAAATATTCACTGACTTAGGAAACAAGTGCATGATTGCTCAATAGCTTTACTCATTAACAAATGTAAGCACTTCCAGAATTAGTCTTATCCCATTTTTATCCTATCCTCTCTTCAGAGAAAGAGAAGACACCATTTTCTTCCATCTTATCGCTTTCCATGAGAATAATGGGTTCAATTACCAAGTTTATGACCCGACTCCTGGATCTAGCATCAGGAGCTCCATGTCCATCTCCATATTGGTAAATGCACTCTGCAGTTCGATCAAGATTCATGGCTGTTTCAATAAATAGCTTCTTAAATGGAGAATCCACAACTCGAAATTCATTCATTTTCTGCCAAGCATCATCAATCATATTTCGTACGTGTTCACGAGCGATTTCCTCTGATACATCATTTTCACGCATATAACACGATACTGAATTGGCCGTTTCACCCCTCTCCAACTCTGCCTGTGCATAAGAATTTTGGTTATCGAGCATTAGATTATTGAAAAGATACTAAACACACCGGTTAATAGTAAATTGTATGCATATGCATATATAGAGATACTCATACCGATGAAGTTGCCAAATCATTGCAAAGGCGTAATATCATAGAAGACCACTTTAGGAGATCATGGTAATTTTCGAAACAATATAATGTTTCTTTCGTGATCGCTTGATTTGTAAGAAAGTAAGCATGAAGTAGTACGAGACTTCCAGAAGATGAACGCCATCCGTTGTCTAGATATTCCACGAGCGTTGGCATGTATTTCTCACTATCCCACTTTGCTTCCAGCAAGAAAGCTTCGCATAAGTCCGTCCACTAAACAAGTGAAACAAGCTGTTCAGTAACCAACTCATCTGAAAGATCTAGCTGTTAGAGAGAACACCAACACTATATATCATGTTCTAACACTAACTCAAGCTTTTATAACTTCCTATAACAAAACAAAGATGTAATTAGGAAAATCAATACAAAAATATCATGAAAAGCTCCAAGTGATATAAAAATATACCCCTTTTATAAGGTTTTGTTTGACATCTTCTCCTTGTTCTTGTAGAATGTCAGAAGCCATTTCATTAAGAGTATTGTAGAGCGTTAGAAAACATAATTTCAAGCAATCTGGGAGATCTGCTATTACATCGATATCCCACCTGGAGAAAACCAATTAAGATCAACTAAACAACGCTTGTCGAAGGACTTTAACGCCCGTCTGCTTATTGCCAATACGTACCTCTTAACCGCGCAAGTAAATAACTCAAGTTCATTCATAGATCCGTAAACATCATAGACATCATCTATAGTTGTAATCAGCGCAATCACTTGTGTTAGCCTCATAGTCTTGTTACTATGCTGAGGTTCTGGAATGACTCCAATGGAGCAAATGAAGCATTCCATAAGCCGGTCTCTAACAAAGCTTAACTTGCTCCCTAACCCTATATGCTCCCACCATCTATTCACAATGCCTCAGTTCAAGTCAAAATACTTCAGAGCAATTTTTTTTTTAACCATATATAAATAGGAAACACAAACTAATAATTTGGGAGAAGTATCAAAAGTAAATTAGGGTGTTTGTTTACCCCATGAGTATGAAAAGGCCGAACTATAGGCAATGAACTTCGCGTTTTTATCAAATAAAGAAATGTACTCGTTTATGTCTAAAAATTCCATATAGTTTTTCATTATTTTTCACATAATACAACAAATTTGTTATTTCCGAAAAAAAACTCTAACGAAATACTGACGTGATAATGAGGTGTTAAAATTCTAACAAAATGCTAATATGAAAATTAACTTTCTTCTACCTCCATCATCTCTCTCAAACCCATCCATCAAATCTCTCAAAAACAACAACCACCCATTTACCTAACCGCCATTATAAGCGAGGGGAGGGGGTGCAGAGAGATTTTGGGGCAAGGATATGGGACAATGATGGAGGGTAGAAGAGAGGGGGTGGGAGAGGTGATGGAGGATGCAGGGTGCGAAAAGGGGTCAGGTTAACGTACAGTGGAGGGGTGGAAGAGCCGGGGGGATGGTGGGCTGTAGAAGACGAGGGCTAACAGGTGTTAGTATATTTAACTGATGCTAACCCCGTCATCAAAGCGTTAACTATTGCTAAAGCCCACATACATCCGAAATCCAAATCAAATTCCTTATAAACCCACCTCCTTTAGGTATAAAAGTAAGTCTAGTCATATACATTGGTACAGGAGCAGACTTTTTAATAAAATGTGGGACTTTTTTTTATTATTTCTCAAGAAAATGTGAAAAATTGTGATTTTTTTTTTTTTACTCTTATACCTAAGTATAAAAGTAATTCTATTCTTATACCTTAGGTATAGGAGCAGCGTGAATTCATATGAAATTTCGACAATTTCATGAGTATTTATGGGTTTTTGGGTTGGTTGAGGAGACCTAGGGTTCTAAAATCCTTTTCCTGATGAAAAAAGACTTACTCCGAAGCGCCTTTAAGGTTTGATTGAAGACTTGATTGCACTATGTTGAAATCTAACGCCGCGAGTTGAAGTAAAGGTTGATATGCATCTTTCTTTTTCTTGTACATGTCAATGTACCATCTCGTTTCTAATCTTTGCGGCCGATGGTGCAGTGGGCACTCCAAGGTGTGATTTACATGTCCGATAATAAATGCACCATTTATGCTTTCAAGACTACGAATGAGATGCGTTTTTGCGAATGATTTAGCCTCGTCGAGGATGGTTTCACCATGAATGGCTAAAAACGAAGCTTCGTGCAAACTTATTAGTCCCTTCACATCATTCTTGAAACATGCCATGAAACCACCATTGTTGTCCTTGAATCTCCTAAAGACGTCTGCATATTTATTTAAGGAAATATTATGATGGATTGAACATTAAAATATATATGATACATCTTGCTTAAGTGACAAATAAAAGAGAGAAATAGATTAAAAATAAAATAGAAATGAAGAGTAGTTTAATAATTACCTGGGGAGAGTTGATAGCCATGTTGTCTAAGGAGTCTAAATTTGAGAGAAGTGGCA
This sequence comes from Adenophora triphylla var. japonica, assembly GCA_022495995.1. Taxonomy (NCBI): domain Eukaryota; kingdom Viridiplantae; phylum Streptophyta; class Magnoliopsida; order Asterales; family Campanulaceae; genus Adenophora; species Adenophora triphylla. Next base: position 120,073 of record JAFEMH010004368.1, on the reverse strand, counting down.
TGGAGACTGGTCGTTATGTGAATATGATCATCAGCAAGCCTTTTAATCAATGGCACAATATCTCGTTGAAATCGATACCCTAAACCTAATCTTTCTATATCATCTATAACTTCAAGTAATGCCATGTTATTTTTTTTACCCTCATCTTCTATCAAAAGACTCCTTATGTCTTCTTCAAGTATCTTCATCTTTTCCTTGCTTATATTGTCCTGCACAAAAAAATAAATAATTTCACCAACAAAATCAATCAAATCGGCAATGTGTGATCATCGGACAATATATCTCACTTCTAATAAAGAACTTGATGCGATCGTATTAAATGGATTGGGCCCAAAGTACTAGGGATCGAGCCCATTAGCTTGTAATGGGCCGATCCACTATACTTGGGCCATATAAGAGGATTCTGGCAGCGTGCGACATTAATGATGAGGGAGCGACATTAACGGAGTGGGCAACGCGAACTAAAATGAGGCAAATGTAAGAAGGCGCATGAGGGTACGGTTTTGCGAGCAATAGGGCCATGCGAGAAACATGACTGAGCCGTGGCAGACCTTATGAATGTGGGTATAAGGGGAGTACGTTTTGGAAACAAGTCAAAGACTAAATTAGGTAAAAATTTACAAGAATTCTTATAGAAAAAGGAATAATTTGGAGGCCAAGTTTAGGAAGAGGGATTGAAGTCCAAGTTTAGGAAGAAGAAGAATTATCTCTATCAAAATCCACTTTGTTCTTAATAAATCTCAATACATTTGGTTCCATTCAATGGACTTGAATCTTATATTACTCCCTCCCTTCCCCTTCTCCATAATTATGAATATCCAAATTTTATTTTAAATAATATTTAAAAAATGCATTTGTTTTATATTTTAATAGTAAAAATGGATAAATATTTTTGTTATACATTTTCTAAACGTTTAGTTTAATCATAGTAAAATGAAGTAGATAATTTTTTTTGGTAATGAAATGGGGAATCCGACCCAAAATTCCTTTTGGGACAAATTAATTCCCTCAACTTCCTCGTTAAACTGAAATGATTGGAAAGTTTTTATACATAACATATAATACTACATGCAATTTTAAGTAATTTAAAATTATGATACAACATCATTAAAATGGTACCCATCACCGCCGCCCGCCGCCGTCGCTGCCCGTCGTCCTCTGCCACCATCATGTATTATTATATTCAGTTATCCAATATTATACTTATATATGGTGCAGTAATTTATATAAATAATACAATATGAATAATACAACATGTGCAAAAATTTCTCGAATATTATGATATTTTTTTAGAATTTTTTTTGATCAATCTCCCAATAAAATATTTAGGGACAATTTTTGCATAAAAGACCTTTTTTTTTTTTAATTTTTTTTTTTATTTGGACATTAATTTTAGAAACGGAGGGAGTAGCTTTTAAATTAGGATTGAACATCTTTTCGGATGAAAAGACATTTTAGTTAAGTTAGGATCTCCTATTGGGAAGAAGACCTTATGTATGAACTATTTCCAAAAAGCCCGACTTTGGTTCACGCATAAGCCCAATACAAGGCCCAAGTTTAGCCCAACCATTCCAAATTATTCTTTCTGATAATAATATTATGAAAAACAAGTAAAAGTGTAGATGCTCTTAGGGAACAATTTTTAGAATTTGCATATGGGTATATTTTTAAAAATTAAAAAATATATATTTGAAAATGAAGAACTAAAATCATTATATGTTAAATTTAAAAACTGAAAACAAATTGATATTGTGTGTATATATTAACACATATGAGGGGAGCTATCGGGATAACAAATATAAATAATACTTTTTTTGATCAAAATAAACGTAATTGTTGATTAAAAAATAAAAAAATATCCTAGAACCTGTTTTACAAAAGTGTCTTTTCTAGTACAATAAAGTGTCTGGTGCAATATAAACAAAGTGTATGGTCTATTATGACGCTAATAAACACATTTAAATCGATTGTATTGTTAAATAATGCGGTGATATTGTTGAAAAATAGTGCCTGTTGTAGTGTTAAAAAGTGTCTGTTGTAGCATTGAAAAGTGCCTCTTGTAGTATTGAAAAATGCCTGTTGTAATATTGAAAAGTGTCAAGTGAATTCACAAACACTTGTCTGTTGTAGTGTTAAAAAGTGCCTTTTGTAGTATTGAAAACTGCCTTCTACAGTATCAAAAAATGGCTGGTGAATTTTTGTAAGTTTCAAGTGAGTTAAAAAATACATGCCTGTTGTAGCGTTGAAAAGTGCCTCTTGTAGTATTCAAAAACTGCCTTATACAGTGTCAAAATGTGCCGATGCGTTTTTCGTAAGTTCAAGTTATTTACAAAAATGTCACCGCACCTATTGTAAAGTTCTACTTATTTACAAAAATGTCATCGCGCACATTTTAAAACACGTTCTACGCTCAACACGTTTCACTCAAGATTTTGTGATTGTTTTAGGACCATGAAAATTACATCTCAATTAACATTTGCATAATTGACATAATTTTACAGATATCTTTAATTAATTTTATGAGACAAAAAAATATTATGGTAATTGTAGAGATTTCAATTTAGAAAACTTACTTAAAAAAATTATTTTAATTCATCACTAAATGTTCTAGAATTAAGAATGATTGATAAATCTTTTCTTGATTTATTTTTACACATATTTTTATCATTATTATTTATTATAAAAATAAAATATCATTTTTTTAAATTAGATATTAATAAACAACAACAAAATATTAATCTCAAAATAAGTGCCTGTCTGGTGGAGCGGTATACCTCAAACCGTTTCCTAAATCGCAGCTTATTCACCTATTTTGTGTATCAATGGAGAGTTTTGGTGCCGTGATTTTTCGAACGGACCTATAATTTTGGCCGCTATATTTTGGAGCGGAAAATAAAACGGAAAGCTTGACTCAATTCATTGTACACAATTACCCCTTCTTTCTTCATTACTTCGGGGTAGAGAGGAGAGAGAAAGAGAGAATGAGTTGAGTTGACAAATTTTTGAACAAACCTGCCCTTTTATTTCTTCCTTGCAGATCTGGCTCCAGCTCCCATCCATGGAAATAGTGAAATACATACAACTCACTGGTGACAAGAATCGGTGATATTTTTGGGTTTCGATGATCGAATTTCATGGCAGATGGTTAGAAAAGAAAGCTGAGAGAAGGAAGGAAAAAAGGGGTGGAAATGTGGAATGCTTTTTGAGAGAGTAGTGGAGTGCAGCAAACAGTGGAGGGGATGAAAGTAATTAATGAAGGGGTCCACATTGATCATGTTATTTTTAAAGGGTAAACATGTCATTGTAGAACAATATTAAAATTTAAAGTTAGCGTTTTTAAATGATGCACCAAACACATTTATAGAAAATTGCTCCGTCTGAAAAAGCTGCATTTTAAAAACTGCTCCGTTTTTAGAAAGCTGCGTTTTTTAAACCGTGTACCAGACGGGGCCTAATAAGAAAAATTAGCACCATTTCATAAGTGGTTTGAGAGAAAAAAAAAAAGTAAGAAAAGAAATACAAACCCTAATACCTAAAAAACACAATCACGCACAACCATTCATATATAAAAACCTCCGCATATCCCTTCTTCCCATTTCATCTCCGCCGCCGCCGTCCCCGTCCCCGTACCCCAAAACCCCCAAACCCCCAAACCACCACCACTCGAAATGGGTCGCGTCATCCGTGCCCAACGTAAGGGTGCCGGATCCATCTTCAAATCCCACACCCACCACCGGAAAGGCCCCGCCCGATTCCGCAGTCTCGACTTCGGCGAGCGCAATGGCTACCTCAAGGGAGTCATAACCGAAATCATCCACGATCCGGGCCGTGGTGCGCCGCTTGCTCGGATCACTTTCCGCCATCCTTTCCGGTACAAGCACCAGAAGGAGTTGTTCATCGCCGCTGAAGGGATGTACACTGGGCAATTTGTGTTCTGTGGGAAAAAAGCTAATCTTATGGTTGGCAATGTGTTGCCGCTACGTTCGATTCCGGAGGGTGCCGTCGTCTGCAACGTGGAACACCATGTCGGTGATAGAGGCACGTTAGCTAGATGTTCCGGGGACTATGCTATTATCATCGGTCATAACACTGATAATGATACAACTAGGTAATTCGTATTTTTTTCCTTTATGTATTTAATCTTTTGATATTTGGCTTTGGTTATATGGCTAATTTGGATATAATTAAACTTCAGAAATCCATTATGTTGATGACATTGATGAATTTACTAGTACTGATTTGGTACATTTTTGAAAGTAAAGGGGGGAGGGGGTAATTGCCCCCTTATCCCAAGGCATGGCTTCGCCTCTGCTATTGGGTAAGTTTAATTATTTGGAACCATGGACTATGGTGAGCTTGTTGCATTAGCTTTTCGAAAGGATGTCAGTTGTGGTTTTGGTTACACCAAGTTTAATTACTTCTTGTTTGAGTAAATCACTCGAGAAGTGATAGGCATTACTGGTGCAGGAGGCATAATTTTTGCAGAACGTTAACACTTGTGCTCTTGTTAGTTTTTGATAAATTTTCTGGAAACATAAGGCAGAATAATTTTGTTGAACCTGATATGCAACTATTTACTCTGTTGCTAGACATATAGTTAAAGATGTAATGTTATCTGGAATATTTCTTTAATACTTGGGGCCAAATGATACTTTACCCTACGAAGGAATAGCTAAAAGAACATACAATAAGCGTAATGAATCTGAAAAGCCAGTTGAAAAATGGATGTTGATCATTTTTGTTGGAATAATCTGGAAAGATGTTGATCATTTATGTTGAAAAGATATAGTTAAAGATGTAATGTTGTCTGAAATATTTCCTTAATACTTGGGGCCAAATGATGCTTTACCCTTTGAAGGAAAAGCTAAAAGGACATACAATAAGCGTAATGAATCTGAAAAGCCAGTTGAAAAATGGATGTTGATCATTTTTGTTGGAATAATCTGAAAAGAACACCTGTGTTAAGTCATACCTGAATGCTTACTTTGACATTAGACTACTATGCGAATAACTGCTCCCTGGACAACTTTTGTTAAGTCATACCTGAATGCCCATTTCGACATTAGACTACAATGTAAATAACTGCTCCCTGGACAAGCTTTTTTTATTCTTTGATGCCTCAATGCTCTCACCTAAAGTGGGTTAATGTTACGACTTGCTTAGATTTTCTGAATTTATCGAAAAAGGCTTGTAATTAGCTCCTTCATGGCGTTTAGTGGGAATGAAGCTAAACCTTTGCCCCTCATTATGGACATTGTAGTGATGGTGCTTTGCAATCTGTATCTGTCTTCCAGTTTGGCATTAATAAACGGGCTAGTTGTTGATGCATAGGCAGGCGTTTATTTGTCTTGTTTGTGTTCAATACTCTGGTGTGAGTCCTTGCATTTTTACTAAAAAGTACCATTAACCATTTCTTCCCTATTAAATTAGTAATATTTCACAGTTTTCTTTTGGTTTCACTTCTTTTGGATTAGTAATTTGAATACTGTATGATACTTCATGGTCTATTTTAATCCACATTCTAATCAATCATTTTGGAATATTCTTGCTAAGCAAAACAAACTCACTTAGGTAAGGTTCTTCTTTCTTCATGTTCATAAATGCACAATTTGTCTTAGAGAAGAACAAAGAACATCATGAGGATGGTAAAATAAAAGTTGGCATTAGATGTTGGTGGAGGTGTCATTAGATTTTGCAATTCAGTGCAATGGTCTTCGATTCAGTTGGATTGCTTAGCTTAGGGAAAGATATACTCCTCCTTCCCATTATGATAGTCCCATTTGACTATTCAGGCATTCAACAACCTATTTTCATAACCTATGAGGTTTAATTTCTCTCCATTACCCCTTCTTCCTTGGTTGGCTCTCATCCTCTCATTTCTAACTTTTCTTCCTTGGTTGGCAGTTTTGAAAGCTCAATGATTTTAGCCTATCAATTTTAAAAATGAGACTATTTTATTGGGACGCACAAAAAATTGGCAAACAGGAACATCTTTATGGTTCTTGTATCTGTCTTGTTTGTATTTTCTGTCGGCATCATTTTTCTTTTTAATGGTTGTCGTGGCCGTATCACGGTAAAACTGCACTAAGACCATTTGATTTTTAGAAATGCGAGACTTATAATGGATGGAGGGAGTATTTCGTATACTCCCTCCGTCCCGCAAAACTTTACCCCTTTAATGCTGAGAACGGAAAATAAGGAATAATGTTATTAAAGTAGGTGTTGTGAGTGGGAGGAGAGAGAATGAGTGGAGAGAATAGTAAAATTGAAAAGTGTTGTGAGTATGACAAGTGGGTCCCATGAATAAAAAAGTATTAAAAAATTTCCTTTTTAGGAAAGTGGGACTTTAAAATAGTAAAAGGGGTAATGTTTTATGGGACAGAGGGAGTACATATTAATTAAAGGGATTGGCCAACCATACACCTGTTTTTAAGATTGTTTTTCTTAATTAACTGTTTTTGCATGCACACATACCATTCGTCAAATGTTTGCTATCTGGGACAGATCTTGCATCTTATATAACCATAATTTACACTCCCCCGTCCAAAAACGAATGACCAAAAACTTTTTGAATTTGCTGTTGATTAACAACAAATTTTAAAATTTATTGGTTATTTATTTTGGGATGGAGGGAGTAACTAAGATGCAGTTCATTCTTGTTCATCAATGAAGAAATATAGTTTTTTTTCATTGAGTTTTCACATTGTTAACTTTTGTAATTAGGGTGAAGCTTCCGTCGGGTGCAAAGAAAGTAGTCCCAAGTGGTTGCAGAGCCATGATTGGTCAAGTTGCAGGCGGAGGAAGAACCGAGAAACCGATGCTAAAGGCCGGAAATGCATACCACAAGTTCAGAGTGAAGAGAAACAGCTGGCCCAAGGTTCGTGGTGTTGCTATGAATCCAGTTGAGCATCCCCATGGTGGTGGTAATCACCAGCATATCGGTCATGCTAGTACTGTTCGTCGTGATGCTCCTCCTGGACAAAAGGTTGGACTTATTGCCGCCAGAAGAACTGGTCGTCTTCGTGGACAAGCTGCTGCAACTGCTGCCAAGGAAAAGTAGAAATATTTGCTTGTTTTTCTATTTTGCTGTTTTGGATATCTGTTTATTTAAGTAATTGTGGATGATTATGCTTTGTCTTTTTGAACCCTTGTTTTGATTGTGTTTAATTCAAATAATTTGTTTTTCCAAAATTATTAGCTTGTAGTAAATTAATACTCTCTAGTTTAATATATAATATAGTTATTGCTTATATTTTTTTTTTTCAAGAAAAGTAATTAATTAAATGGCTTAAAAACATATGAAAATAGTATCTCTAGTATTATGCATCCAGTCCGACCTTTTTTCCGGTCTACCAAACGCCCTTTAATAACACATCCTTACCAATTATCTTATCACCTACATTAATTGTTAAATTCAAAAACGACTATTTTGGATGTTGGGGAGTATTTAAAATGAGTTTAGAAAACAATGTGTCGGGAAATATGTCTTAACTACTACTCCCTTCGTCCCTAAAAGATTGTCCTGTTGTACATTTTGCAATTATTAAGGAAGAACTTAACCTTCTTGTACCTTAGTAGATTTACACTAACATACGTGCCTAAGTTTAGAAATAGAACATACTTTTTGGGACAAATCAAAATGGCAAATGGGACAATCTTTCAGGGACGGAGGGAGTACCTTTTTTCTTAAAAAAGTTAAAAATCTTATTTTCATCATTAAATTTTAGCCTAGTTTACAATTTTTTACTAAACTATTATTTTTAACAATGTTTTCATTAAACTTTTCATATTTTTACAATGTTTTCACTCACTCTATAATTTCACTAAAATTTAATGAAGGTTAGTCAAGTGACCTAATGTGAAAACTTTTGTGGTCACGTGCGAGGTTAATGGTGAGTGGTTTATCTTCCATAATGTAGTTAGCATACACATCAGTAAATAGATTAAAAATTTAATGAATGTTAGTCACGTGACTCACTTTTGTTAAATTAGTGAAATTATGGACAGAATGAGAACTTTCTATAAATAAACATGAAAAGTTCAATAAGAGCTTTGAATATAAAATTTGAATGAAAACATTGTAAATTGATCTAAAGTTTAAAGTTTAGGGATGAAAAAAAAAAACTTTAACTACTCAAATTTGTTTTAGGATCTTTAAAAATAAAATAAAAATCGTTATGGGTCCGAGGGGTAGACGATTATGTTTAGGCCCTGCCAAACTCGAACGTCAAACGGCCCAAAATGTACATTTACCAAATACTCCCTCCGTTCCAGACCTAGTTTAGTTGCACACACTTTGATGACTTTTGCACGTAAATGTAAATGTAAAATAAGGAGAGAATACTCCCTCCGAGCCAATAAAAACTTCACTAATTATTCAAAAAAGCGTTCTGTTAGAAGCTTCACTTTTTCTTTTTTTAAAAAAAATCTTTACTATTTCCTCCACTCATTCTCTCTCCTACATTATTTTAATACTCACAACACCATTATAATTTACTATTGCCTCCACTAATTCTCTCTCCTATTTTCAAATTACACTCACAACATTTTTATTTTCCTCCCATTTTCATAATTTGCGTGCCCACCCAAAAGAGTGAAGCACTTATTGGGACGGAGGGAGTATTATATTTGAAAGTATTATGAGTGTGAAAGTAAAATAAGAGAGAAAATGAGTGAATGAAATAGTAAATTATAATGATATTGTGAGTATAAAAATAATGTGGGAGAGAGAATGAGTGGAGAGAATAGTAAAGATTCTTTTCCATTATAAAAAATGTACACGTAGGTTTGAAACGCCCAAAATGGCAAAAAATGTACGCGTGTCTGTATCTATTGGACGGAGGAAGTAAAATAGAAGCAATCCCAATACGACGCCGTTGGCCTAGTGTTTCCTCCTTGCATCGGTTTCCCTCTCCCGACGTAAGTCCGTTAGGGTTTTGTCCCATTTCTTCCGAAAATTGGACGATTTATCACAACATTTACCGAAAATTATTGTTCTATTTAGAGGTAAAATTTCGAAATTCGGTTACGTATTTCTTTTATAATTTCATTATTATTGAGAATTGGCAGATTATAATTTAGTGTGTTGAAATTAATTTTTGTTGTTTTATCATGTGAAATTGCAATTTTGTTGTCCTTTATGCTATCTTCAGTTGCATTTTTGTTCTGGCATAAACAATTTTTGGTAGTGATTCATGATTAGTTGATTAATATGGGACCATGAGCTGTGGCAAAGCCAGGATTCCACCGGAAGGGGGTCACATTTTATGATATTGGGGAGGGGGCAGGTTTTCAAAATAATGATCTAGTGATACTTTATCCAAAACTAAAGGGGTCAAAATTGATTATGGGTTCTTGTGATAAAAATGGTATTTTTCTCTAATGATGTTTGAGTGCAAATGCGGAAGGTCTCAAGGAAGCCTTTGGTATTAATTCACTACAATTTAGGGCCGTCTCTAGTGTCTTTGACTTTCTCAACTTGGCCTTTCCAGTTTGCAAATTTTGCCAGTTGCTGCGGGTTGGTATGTTTATCTAGTATAATTCTTTGCAAACAATCTGAGTTCTGGTTTTGCAGACTTTGCAGACTTTCCAATCACAAGTTGTGTAAGTTCAGCTACTAGGTTCCACAGCTATTTACAATGTCGGGCGGCCCAGGTCTCGAATCTCTTGTGGATCGTATGTATTCTTATAACCTCTGGTCATCCTTTTTCTTTCATGATTACATCTTCTTTCACTTAATTATGACATGGCCACTCTGGAATTTAGATGTTTGCTGTTGGGAATGAGGTTTTTGATACTACTGGATGCAGATAAATGGTCTGATGAAAACATTATTTTACTGCATTTGTCTGTTGGTCGACACAATATTTTCTACTATTATTAGCATTACTGAGCAATATTTTGTTTATACTCCCTCTGTCTTGGAAAGATAGTCCCACTTTTTTAGCTGTCAATTGACATGAAATTTGAGCAATAATTCAAGTTAATTTAATTTCGTAATGAAAAGCTAAAACTTGTTATTAATACACCATAAGAAATACTATCAATGACAATTTTTAGGTTTTCATTAGGACAATTAAATAAACCTAAATTATGATTATTGCTCAAAGTTCAATCAAATTAACTACTAAAAAAGTGGGACTATCTTTCCTAGACGGAGGAAGTATTACTCCTTTGTTGACTTATAGTAACAACATTTTGTGCACAATAGATGCTATTTGTTGCCTCTTGTGGTTTTATTATCACTTCCCTTGAAAACAGTATACAAAGGATTTAGGCAAGCGCTATGTTACATTTGTATATTCTATCCAGAAGCTGCATTATTTGGTAACAGCAACATCTCTAAAAGAAATTATGTTTCCTTAGTAAGGAGTATGTAGCCAATCGGTGTAAAATGATTTGGTACTGCACTATGTAAAAAAGAATAAAGTAAAATGATGTTTTCAAGTGCTTATCCAATTGTTTAAGGATGCATGTCACTGAACTTGTAGAATTTTCTCGAGCTTGAGATTGGAATTACGTCTATATTAGTTGATAACCATTTACGTATCAGTCAATTCACCCAATCCGCATTCTTTGGCAGTCCAACAGTGTGATTAAAACCATGTAAATTTAGTAGATTTTCTGGACCGTTATCCATTTTCGTTGACATTCATTTACATCTCCTTTTCATGCAGAAATAATCTCAGTTATTACAAATGATGGTCGCAATATTGTGGTAAGTTTCTTACTTTTTGATTGATCTTTCATTTTCTTTTGATACAAAGTTACCTGTTTCATTTTTTGATTATCTGTGCAGGGTATTTTAAAAGGTTTTGACCAAGCGACAAACATAATTCTTGATGAATCTCATGAACGGGTTTATTCAACCAAGGTATGATTATGTTCATGCTAAGCAATTGACGTATTCTCATCTTAGTCTTTCATAGATTTTAGTTCTTTCTGAAAAATAGGAATGAGTTCTACTTTTTAATATCAGATGGTGTTTTTTTTTCTTTCTTTCATATAGCTTGCTTAGTCTAGCTTCGTGTGGTTTTTACTTAGAGGCCAGACTTTGTAATTCTTGTTGCATGTCTGCCTGAGATGGAAAATCAGTTCATCCTCTCTTGATTCAATTTTACTGGTCCTAGGAATTATGGAGTATCCTGTTCAGGTTTTCTCGGCAAAGACAATTATAACTCTGTTTCTGCATGATAATTAGAGATATATAATTGCTTCCTTATGCTTTATATGGAGTATTTGGATGGAGAGGGGACATAATAAATTTCAAATGATTAAAGCTCTTGTTCCTGTGTTATGTAAGATTTGGAAAAACTTGATTTGTTTATTCACAAGCAATCAATATATAGTACAATAGGAGGAGTCCTATTTTCTAATACAATGATTTAGAAATCTAATCTATACACTTGAATATTTAGTTTCCTAATCTTATTAACTACTAAATACTCCCTCCGTCCCACCTTAGTGTAGACTAAGGTGGTGGGCACAATAACTAAGGAATATTATTAAGATAATGAAAATGTGCGGTAGAAAATGAAGAGAGAGAATGAGTGGAGTGAATAGTAGGTTGGTTGAATAAATTGTATGGTGAAAAATGAAGAGAGAGAATGAGTGGGTGGGGTAGGAAAAATAAAAAATAATAAAAAACTTTCTAATTTTGGCAGTCTACACTAAGGTGGGACGGACGAAAAAGGAAAGAAGTCTACACTAAGGTGGGACGGAGGGAGTATACACCAAGTAATTTAGAATCCAAGTTTGTTTAGGAAGCAATGGGATACCAGAGGCGGCGTGAGGCGGCCGCTGGTGATGCGAGGCGTGCGCCTGGGAGGCAGTGACTTTGGCCGAGTTCATGTTGGATGAGTTTTTCGTGTAGGCTTCAAAGGAAATAGGGTTGTCTCGGGCTCGGGTGGAGTCTATAACGGGTTTGAAGGTTTCATAGTCCAAACCTTTTAGGATGGTGTAGATTATATTCTCGGAATCCATGGGTTTGCAAGGACGGCAAGGCTTGTCGGTGTATGATTCGACAAGCGTTCATGTAATCGAGACGGATAGTTGGTTTTGGTAAGGTTTGCGAGGTTATCTTTTATTTGAAGGATGTGGCCACGGGAGGGGTTGACATAGGTGATTTTAAGGATGGTCCAAGCTTCGTGGGAGGTTTTGGCTTGGTGAACTAGGGGAGCAATGGCAGAATCTAAGGTTCCTATGAGAGCTCCAAGAATAAGTCGCTCTTGGCGAGACCAAGTTATAGGCCGCCGGACAGGGACAAATGTGGTGGTAGCCGGTTTGGCGGGTTCATCGTCCTGTTTCGGTATGGCTTGGGTGGTGGTGGTGATGTTATCCTCGGGTTTTGGGTGGGTGCCATCGACGAACTTTAGGTGGTCGAGGCCAAAGAGGATAGAGGTTATTTGGGATGCCCATGTGAGATAGGTTAGGGGGGTGAGGGTACGGCAATAAGATAGGTCGACCAAGAAGAGGGGTTGGTCGGGTTCGACAGCGTTTGGAATGGTGGAGGAAGCTCCGGCCATTCTGAGGATGGGAGGGCTTAGAAAAAGGAGAGGATTTTTGGGTTTTGGGTTTTGAATCTTAATGCTCGATACCACGTAAGATTTGGAAAAACTTGATTTGTTTATTCACAAGCAACCAATATATACATAACAGAGGAGTCCTATTCTAATACAATGATTTAGAAATCTAATCTATACACTTGAATATTTAGTTTCCTAATCTTATAAACAACTGAATATACATCAAGTAATTTAGAATCCAATTTTGTTTAGGAAACAACCGGATACAGCCGAGGCAGCGTGAGGCGGCCGCCTGGTGATGCCGAGGCGTGCGCCTGGGAGGCAGTGATTTTGGCCGAGGCATGTTGGGGTTGAGGCGGGCGCCTGGCCGGTGATGAGGCAAGCGCCTGGCTTGCAGAAGGTTTCAGCCGAGGCATGTTGGGGCTGAGGCGGGCGCCTGGCTGCCTGTAGTTAGATCATCCTTAATATGTTAAAGGGCCCACCCCATGTTAAAGCAATCTTTTTGGTTTGTAGATACACCAGCTTGTAAAAGATTGGAAGGTCATGCAAGAGTTTGTTTGACCTTGCAATACTAATTTTGGTTTTACACGAGTTTGGAAGAGTTAATGTGAGAAGAGACTAGAAACCCGTAGAAGTATAAGCATGCATATAAAGTTAAAATTAACAAATTGTAGAAAACCTCAAGATATATAGGTTGTGCCTAAAGCAATGCCCTGAGATGGGAGCCCTGAACACATCCCAGGTGTCTAGGGTAGGCTTGGGCCAAGGATAGGCTAGGCGCTCCAAGGTCGTTTGTTATAGGTTGGGTAGGATAAATAATACACATGTGAGTTGTTTGGTATGCTTTTATGCTTTTGGATGAATTAGAAGGGTGATATCGACAAGGGACTCGTCGCCTGATTATTTATCAGGGGAAAAATGTTGTGTTATTAGCATAATATTTTTGGAGAGAAAAATAATATTAAATTATATCTATTGGCTAAAGAATTTTAGGATAAAGACTTGACATATTAGGACATGGAGTGAATTAAAACATTTTCATCCTAGTGCCACCAAATAACAAATAATAGTCACGAGTCAAGAAGTAATAAGGGGCATTTACCAAAAACTATTTTTGAAATATGGATATTACAAAAAAAAACTGGGCAAATTGCATTTTAGTTACCTGAGTTTGTTGAGATGTTTCAATTGGTTATCGAATTTGCATTTGTAACAAGTTGGTTATTGAGTTTGTCATTTTGTTGCAATTATGTATATTTTTGGAAGCTCAGTTAAAAAATTAACGAAGGCTGAAACATGTGCATCTCACGTGTCTTACATAAGGGGTATTTTCGTCTTTTCCATCGAACCCCCCATAGTTTTAAGGTGGTTAGTTGATATTTTCTAAAAATGAGGGGGAGTTAAATATAAGGAGTTTAAATTTTACTTTTGAAAACTGTAGGGGGTGAAGTAAACTTTTTTTAATATATATATATATATATATATATATATATATTAAGAAAATGAGTTAATAATTTTATCTTCAAGAAAAAAAGAGAGAAAATACATATTACTAAAAAACAAAATCTCCACATTCATCCTCCATCCTCACCACCATCACCACCCCCAACCTATCACCACTCCACCACCAGTCAAACCATCTAATTACCGCCACCACCATGACCACTACTGTTCATCAACAATCGTACACCACTGTCGATCAACAACCATGGCAATAACACAATTCAATTAGATCAGCAATACTATAAGAAAAATTTAAGACACTCCATTTAACAATCAAACATATATCTAATCAGAGTTCAGATCCAGATTTAAAGAGAGAGAGAGAGAGAGAGAGAGAAGATTGGCCGGTTTTCCGTCGCTGGCGGAGAAGGAGGCCACCTGGGAGTGAGATGGAGGTGGCGACTGGGAGTCATAAAACCTCCGATGATTGGCCCTCTACTATCGCGTAGCGGCGTTCGAGTGTGGAGGGCGGAGTGGGAGGAGGGGAAAAGGAGTTGAGCTGTGGACGAAGGAGTGAGGGCTAAGAGGGAAGGGGTATGGCAGTTGTCAGATAAACAGAGAGAAGGAGGGTATTTTCTTGGTAATGTTTTCGGATCTAGGTTAAGATGAAGGTGGGGGATTAATGTGTGTGAGTCTTTTATACCTTGGGGCGGCGGTGTTGCAAGTGGGTGTGGAGGAGGAATTGAAGAGGTTTGATGGGTCCTTGGGGTTTGATGTGGTGAAGGGGAAATGGTTGAAATCACAAAGCTGGGTACGAAGGGATGGGAGGGAAGACGAAGAGAGAGCGGCGATGTTGCAAGTCGGTGTGAAGGAGGAATTGAAGAGGTTTGATGGGTCCTTGGGGTTTGATGTGGTGAAGGGGAAAAGGTTGAAATCACAAAGCTGCGAAGGGATGGATAGGGAAGACGAAGAGAGAGATAGAGAGGTGGGGGTGATGGTTGGGTTGTGGGGGTGACTGGTGAGTGAATCTGGTGGACTGGGGGTCTATTTTTTATGTCCTTTTTAATTTTCTTTAGTGGAGATATTTATATTTATACCTTTTTTATGAATTTGTTTTATTCACTATTTTTTTCAAAGAAAATTCATTACCTTTTTAGCATAGTATTTTTTATTTAAAATAATTAAACTTATATTAAGGTAATATTTAAGGTCTTAATAATTATTTTCATTATATATATATATATATATATATATATATGTATATATATATATATATATATATATATATATATATATATGGTCCTATTATAATGAGAACCACATTTATATGAGAACCATAAGAACCACTAACACCGTTGGATTAAAAACACATCAATGCTCCGCATTAAAAAAAAGATAGAGGGTGGCATTTTCGTAATTATTTCATTTAAAATCCCCCTCAAATTTCAAAATAAAATATCTCAATATCTATAAGTCAAAAAAAAAAAAAACGAAAACACTGATTTTTTTTGTCTCGACGAGACGATTCAAACTAGATCCCCGAAGATAGGATTTTGAAAAAATAATATTGAACAACGTCTAATTTTTAAAACATTTGTGTTGCTAGTGAACACTATTTGTGTTGTCTTAGTGAACACTTTGTATTGTATTAGTGAACACTAGCTGTATTGTCTTAGTGAACACTAGTTGTATTGTCTTAGTGAACACTAATTAATTAGTGAACACTAGCTGTAAGTGAACACCAGCTATGTTAACACTAGCTATGTTGTCTTAGTGAACACTAGTTGTATTGTCTTAGTGAACACTAATTAATTAGTGAACACTAGCTGTAAGTGAACACTAGCTATGTTGTCTTAGTGAACACTAATTAATTAGTGAACACTAGCTGTAAGTGAACACTAGCTTTAAGTTAACTAGTTATGTTGTCTTAGTGAACAGCTAGCTATGTTGTCTTAGTGAACACTAGTTGTATTGTTTTAGTGAACACTAATTAATTAGTGAACACTAGCCGTAAGTGAACACTAGCCGTAAGTGAACACTAGCTATGTTGTCTTAGTGAACACTAATTAATTAGTGAACACTAGCCGTAAGTGAACACTAGCCGTAAGTTAACTAGTTATGTTGTCTTAGTGAACACTATAATTAGTGAGCAGCTAGGCGTAAGTGAGCAATAGGCGTAAGTTAACTAGTTATGTTGTCTTAGTGAACACTAGCTATGTTGTCTTAGTAAGCACTAGTTGTATTGTCTTAGTGAACACTAATTAATTAGTGAACACTAGCCGTAAGTGAACACTAGCCGTAAGTGAACACTAGCTATGTTGTCTTAGTGAACACTAATTAATTAGTGAACACTAGCCGTAAGTGAACACTAGCCGTAAGTTAACTAGTTATGTTGTCTTAGTGAACACTAGCTATGTTGTCTTAGTGAACACTAGTTGTATTGTCTTAGTGAACACTAATTAATTAGTGAACTCTACCGTAAGTGAACACTAAATGTAAGTGAACACTAGCTAGCTATGTTGTCTTAGTGAACACTAATTAATTAGTGAACACTACTGTAAGTGAAAACTAGCCGTAAGTTAACTTAACTAGTTATGTTGTCTTAGTGAACACTAGCTATGTTGTCTTAGTGAACACTAGCTGTGTTGTCTTAGTGAACACTAGCTATATTGTCTTAGTGAACACTAGCTGTGTTATCTTAGTGAACACTAGCTGTGTTGTATTATTTTTGAAGGAAGATTATTTTTGCTGATCTACAACACTGGTTAATCACAGAGAAGTGCAATGAATTCATACCGTCCTTAATGAAAACACTAGCCCACTTCAAGTAGCGGTTTAGCTATTAAATATAACCCTTGAGAAGCGGCCGCGTGAAGCGGAGTTCGATGGTCGTAGGTCTTTGGAATTTGGGTCGATACCATCGACAAAACTCTTCTGAGAAAATCAGAATCCCCCTTTGCAACGACTGAGCACAAGAAGCTGCCAGCATCTTCAATATTCAAGGAGGCCCCTTCTTTAACAAGTAAGGAAGCTACGTGATCATGCCCATTCTTGATCGCTTCTTTAACAAGTAAGGAAGCTACGTGTCCTCGGACACGGACTTTTACTAGTGTACAATAGCTATTTTTTTAGTGTATACTAGCTGTGTTGTTAGTGTAACCTAGTGTATACTAGCTGTGTTGCTAGTGTACATTACTTAACTAGCTAGTGTACACTAGTTAATTAGCTAGTGTTTTAAAAATTAGACGTTGTTCAATATTATTTTTTCAAAATCATATCTTCAGGGATCTAGTTTGAATCGTCTCGTCAAGGCAAAAAAATCAGTGTTTTCGAATTTTTTTTTCGATTTATAGATATTGAGATATTTTATTTTGAAATTTGAGGGGGATTTAGTTCACAATAATTACGAAAATGCCACCCCCTCTATCATTTTTTTAATCCTGGAGCATTGATGTATTTTTAATCCAATGGTTGAATTTAGTTCGTAGTTCCATATAAATTTATTTCTCATTCAATAGCTTTCCTATATATATATATATATATATATATATATATATATATAAAGATAAATAATTAATAAAAAAGTTTACTTCACATTTTAGAATATAAAAATAAAAAATTATTTTTTAAATGTAAGTAATATTTATATTTTGGACAAATTGCAATATGGTGACCTCTATTTGATTCACTTTTGCCAAGCTCTAGCAAAATGACAAAAATACCCCTTTAAATGTCACTTGCAGCAGGCACATGTTTCATGCTTCGTTAGTTTTTTAACTGGGCATCCAAAAATATACCTAATTGCAACAAAATGACAAACTCAATAACCAACTTGTTACAAATGCAAATTCGATAACCAATTGAAACATCTCGACAAACTCAGGTAACTAAAATGCAATTTGCCCAAAAAAACTACACAAGTTGGATATTACAAAAAACTCCTTGAATATTACAAAAAAAACTCCTTTTTTATTTTTGTTTTTTATTTTTTTAAATTTTTTTAAAAATGTCATGTGTCGATTGTTTATAAGCGATAAATGGCAATTTTTTCCGTCAAACAACCGGTGAATGCATTTATCGCTTTTTAAAGAGTTTTTTGTGTTTGGTATTTTGGTTAAATAGCGATAAATGCATTTATAATCGATAAATGCATTTATCAGTTATTTTAACCGATAAATACAAAAAAATAAAATAAAATATTTTTTTGTAAAATCATAATTTACTCCTTTTTTTTTTTTTTTTTTTGTAAATAGCATCTTTTTTAGGGAGTTTTTGATAAAAGCTCCAATTAATTATAATCAAGGGATTATTATTACCGGGATAAACAATCATGTGATAAAGAATCATGTTTATCCTATTCTTGCTACCAAACGAGATCTCTGGTTGATTTTGAGATGTAGGTGCACACCTCGTTGTGATTTTAACAACAATAGGTAAAACTAAGGAGGGCTATATTGTGATGAAAACTTTTTTTGATATGGTAAAAATACTGTGGAATAGGAGATAGATGGAATCTTGGAAGTGTAGCTCAACACTGTTCTTTGGTGCATTCGGGAGTGAAAACTGGAATAATCAATAGAGTTCACCTCTTACTCCCTCCGTCCCATCCCAAAATGAATGTCCAATTTTATTTTTATTTTTGAAATTTGCCCTTGATTTAAGAGCAAATTTCAAAAAAAAAAATTGGACATTCATTTGGAATAGAGGTAGTATTTTATTGGTGGAGCACTTGATTTTCCGAGCCTCTCCTTGGAGTAAGGCTTTTGTGGCCTTTCAAGGGTGTTCTCTGACTGACTCTAGTTTGTCCGGTTTAAGTTTTTGGGTAAAACTTTTATATGATAAAATTCTCATTTCTTCCAGAAATATTTAAAATCACATAGGATTTGTGTAGCAACCTAAGGTAGTTGAGACTGAAGGCTGAGTGGGTACCGCTGTAAGATGCTTGCATGTTCTCCTTCACAAATGCACCACATACCAGTTCAAGGTTCAGTATATTTCACTTTACTTGAGAGATTTGGAACTGCCAGTTTAGTCACCTTCACCACCTTGATCATTTCTGGTATGAAATATTTCTGGTCATCTTGTTAATATTAGTTTGATTATTGAATTTAAAGACAATAAGTGGATTTACAAAACACTGCATTCCCTGTATGATATCGGATGCTTTGTTCTATGATGCTTAGACTCGGGTACGAGTGTTGGGCACGGATACGGATATGGATCCGAGTGTCGGATCCTTCAAAGTTTCAAGATTTTACACCAAATGTTGTGTAAAATAGCCACTCATACATACTCACACCCACACTCAAGTCGTGCCGTGTCCACATGGGTACGGCGAGGTAAATTGGAGAGTCCGAGCATCCTTTGTTAATACTCCCTCCGTCCCAGTTTAAGATTTTTACTTTCCTTTTTGGTACGT
Organism: Adenophora triphylla var. japonica; assembly: GCA_022495995.1. Lineage (NCBI taxonomy): Eukaryota > Viridiplantae > Streptophyta > Magnoliopsida > Asterales > Campanulaceae > Adenophora > Adenophora triphylla. Next base: position 100,687 of record JAFEMH010004368.1, on the reverse strand, counting down.
CCTAGTTTAAGGCTCTTAGTTTTCTTTACTCCATAAATGGCAAAGTATGAATAGTGTTTTGACAATCTTGTCCTCATAAAGTTCATTAAATTACAAAAAAACTTATTTACCTAACCTACTTTTTCAGCCACTTGCTTTATGAATAGAGATTTTTTTGGACAATTATGTCCTCAACTCACTACTATTGTTGACCCATTTTGCATTGGTTCCTTGATAAGCGTGCAAAGTCAAACTAAGAATCTTGAACTGGGACGGAGAGGGAGTATCATGTTAGTATTGGTTTATTTGTGGTTTATTAAAGAGAAGTGTTTTGTTTTTTGGCCTTGTTTCTGCTTGAGACTTGAAGGTGTTGGAATCAGGTGTTTTGATCCATTTTTCTGTTAGATATGCATCTCAATTTTCCTCTTTACTAAACTGTTACATCTTTTTTATTTTATTTTTTTGAAATATTAGCTTGCCTTTGACGCAAAACCAACCATACACAATCTTGATTTGTGAAGACAAGTCATTACTTTTTCTTTTGTCTCGTATTCTTTCCTTTCCTTTCTTTAGTTTTTAGCCCTGAAGTCGTAACGTGCATAGCTCATCTGCACTAGTAGATCACACTTGTTTTTCTTCAACTAAAACTGATCCTTTTTCCGTTCATTTTCTTTTGCGCAGGAAGGTGTCCAGCAGCTGGTACTAGGGTTGTACATCATAAGGGGTGATAACATGTAACGTCTTGTTTCTGAATCTATTAACTTTTCGAAAGACAATTAGCTTGATCATACTCTAATGTCCGTCTCATTTACCTTTCTCTTAAAATAGAAGCATTGTAGGGGAAGTTGACGAAGAGTTGGATGCTAACTTGCAACTCTCCGAATTAAGAGCTCATCCTCTGAAACCCGTCATTCATTAATCAGCAATTCAAACTGAATGTTTGTAACTAAGCTAGCAAGGAAAAGTTGAGCCGGAAATTGATTCATGAGGTAAAGACTTGAAGACTTTTAACAGCTTTGATGGTAGTTGCTTATGAATAATTCATTTTTGTTTAATTTCGTGGAGATTAATCTTGATGCTATGGACTGCATTTTTTTTTTTTTTGGTGGGATCCAGGTTTTATTAGTCATTTTGAAGCTTCGAATATTATTATATATATATATATATATATATATATATATATATATATATATATATATATATATATATATATATATATATATACTCCGTCCCACTATAAATTACACATAAATTACACACTTTATAAAATGAAATTGTTTTATTACTTTTATATTAATGGGATCCGTATGTCATATTTACAACAACAATTCAATTACTATTTTCTTTCCTACTTTTTCTCTCACCTCACTTTTCATACTCATTTTTTTAATTCCTTCATACTCATTTCTTTAATTCCTGTGCAAATATTAAATGTGCAGTTCTTAATGAAATGAAATGAGTATATATATACTCCCTCCGTCCCAAGAAAAGTGTCACCATTTTTGGCCCGGCACACAAATTAAGGAAAAAAGTGGGAAGAAAAAATGTTGTGAGTGTAATTTGAAAAGAGAAAAGAGAATTAGTGGAGGAAATAGTAAATTTAAAAAGTGTTGTGAGTGTAATAGTGTTTTAGGAGAGAGAATGAGTGGAGGGAATAGTGAGTGGGTGTAATAGAATATTAATAAAACATTTTCATTTTAGGAAAGATGACGCTTCAAACAAACGGGACGCTATTTTGAATAAAAAGTGACGGATCTCTCGGGACGGAGGGAGTATAAAACACATGCACTATTCACAAAACAAATGCACTGGCAAACAATAGCGCATAGACTGTCACTCTATAATACTTGCATACAACTCTTGCACACCGACACTTAATATAAATATTCACTGACTTAGGAAACAAGTGCATGATTGCTCAATAGCTTTACTCATTAACAAATGTAAGCACTTCCAGAATTAGTCTTATCCCATTTTTATCCTATCCTCTCTTCAGAGAAAGAGAAGACACCATTTTCTTCCATCTTATCGCTTTCCATGAGAATAATGGGTTCAATTACCAAGTTTATGACCCGACTCCTGGATCTAGCATCAGGAGCTCCATGTCCATCTCCATATTGGTAAATGCACTCTGCAGTTCGATCAAGATTCATGGCTGTTTCAATAAATAGCTTCTTGAATGGAGAATCCACAACTCGAAATTCATTCATTTTCTGCCAAGCATCATCGATCCTATTTCGTATTTGTTCACGAGCGATTTCCTCTGATACATCATTTTCACGCATATAACACGATACTGAATTGGCCGTTTCACCCCTCTCCAACTCTGCCTGTGCATAAGAATTTTGGTTATCGAGCATTAGATTATTGAAAAGATACTAAACACACGGTTAATAGTAAATTGTACGCATATGCATATATAGAGATACTCATACCGATGAAGTTGCCAAATCATTGCAAAGGCGTAATATCATAGAAGACCACTTTAGGAGATCATGGTAATTTTCGAAACAATATAATGTTTCTTTCGTGATCGCTTGATTTGTAAGAAAGTAAGCATGAAGTAGTACGAGACTTCCAGAAGATGAACGCCATCCGTTGTCTAGATATTCCACGAGCGTTGGCATGTATTTCTCACTATCCCACTTTGCTTCCAGCAAGAAAGCTTCGCATAAGTCCGTCCACTAAACAAGTGAAACAAGCTGTTCGGTAACCAACTCATCTGAAAGATCTAGCTGTTAGAGAGAACACCAACACTATATATCATGTTCTAACACTAACTCAAGCTTTTATAACTTCCTATAACAAAACAAAGATGTAATTAGGAAAATCAATACAAAAATATCATGAAAAGCTCTAAGTGATATAAAAATATACCCCTTTTATAAGGTTTTGTTTGACATCTTCTCCTTGTTCTTGTAGAATGTCAGAAGCCATTTCATTAAGAGTATTGTAGAGCGTTAGAAAACATAATTTCAAGCAATCTGGGAGATCTGCTATTACATCGATATCCCACCTGGAGAAAACCAAATAAGATCAACTAAACAACGCTTGTCGAAGAACTTTAACGCCCGTCTGCTTATTGCCAATACGTACCTCTTAACCGCGCAAGTAAATAACTCAAGTTCATTCATAGATCCGTAAACATCATAGACATCATCGATAGTTGTAATTAGCGCACTCGCTTGTGTTAGCCTCATAGTCTTGTTACTATGCTGAGGTTCTGGAATGACTCCAATGGACGAAATGAAGCATTCCATAAGCCGGTCTCTAACAAAGCTTAACTTGCTCCCTAACCCTATATGCTCCCACCATCTATTCACAATGCCTCAGTTCAAGTCAAAATACTTCAGAGCAATTTTTTTTTAACCATATATAAATAGGAAACACAAACTAATAATTTGGGAGAAGTATCAAAAGTAAATTAGGGTGTTTGTTTACCCCATGAGTATGAAAAGGCCGAACTATAGGCAATGAACTTCGCGTTTTTATCAAATAAAGAAATGTACTCGTTTATGTCTAAAAATTCCATATAGTTTTTCATTATTTTTCACATAATACAACAAATTTGTTATTTCCGAAAAAAAACTCTAACGAAATACTGACGTGATAATGAGGTGTTAAAATTCTAACAAAATGCTAATATGAAAATTAACTTTCTTCTACCTCCATCATCTCTCTCAAACCCATCCATCAAATCTCTCAAAAACAACAACCACCCATTTACCTAACCGCCATTATAAGCGAGGGGAGGGGGTGCAGAGAGATTTTGGGGCAAGGATATGGGACAATGATGGAGGGTAGAAGAGAGGGGGTGGGACGTGGGAGAGGTGATGGAGGATGCAGGGTGCGAAAAGGGGTCAGGTTAACGTACAGTGGAGGGGTGGAAGAGCCGGGGGATGGTGGGCTGTAGAAGACGAGGGCTAACAGGTGTTAGTATATTTAACTGATGCTAACCCCGTCATCAAAGCGTTAACTATTGCTAAAGCCCACATACATCCGAAATCCAAATCAAATTCCTTATAAACCCACCTCCTTTAGGTATAAAAGTAAGTCTAGTCATATACATTGGTACAGGAGCAGACTTTTTAATAAAATGTGGGACTTTTTTTTATTATTTCTCAAGAAAATGTGAAAAATTGTGATTTTTTTTTTTTTTACTCTTATACCTAAGTATAAAAGTAATTCTATTCTTATACCTTAGGTATAGGAGCAGCGTGAATTCATATGAAATTTCGACAATTTCCTGAGTATTTATGGGTTTTTGGGTTGGTTGAGGAGACCTAGGGTTCTAAAATCCTTTTCCTGATGAAAAAAGACTTACTCCGAAGCGCCTTTAAGGTTTGATTGAAGACTTGATTGCACTATGTTGAAATCTAACGCCGCGAGTTGAAGTAAAGGTTGATATGCATCTTTCTTTTTCTTGTACATGTCAATGTACCATCTCGTTTCTAATCTTTGCGGCCGATGGTGCAGTGGGCACTCCAAGGTGTGATTTACATGTCCGATAATAAATGCACCATTTATGCTTTCAAGACTACGAATGAGATGCGTTTTTGCGAATGATTTAGCCTCGTCGAGGATGGTTTCACCATGAATGGCTAAAAACGAAGCTTCGTGCAAACTTATTAGTCCCTTCACATCATTCTTGAAACATGCCATGAAACCACCATTGTTGTCCTTGAATCTCCTAAAGACGTCTGCATATTTATTTAAGGAAATATTATGATGGATTGAACATTAAAATATATATGATACATCTTGCTTAAGTGACAAATAAAAGAGAGAAATAGATTAAAAATAAAATAGAAATGAAGAGTAGTTTAATTACCTGGGGAGAGTTGATAGCCATGTTGTCTAAGGAGTCTAAATTTGAGAGAAGTGGCATGGAGACTGGTCGTTATGTGAATATGATCATCAGCAAGCCTTTTAATCAATGGCACAATATCTTGTTGAAATCGATACCCTAAACCTAATCTTTCTATATCATCTATAACTTCAAGTAATGCCATGTTATTTTTTTTACCCTCATCTTCTATCAAAAGACTCCTTATGTCTTCTTCAAGTATCTTCATCTTTTCCTTGCTTATATTGTCCTGCACAAAAAAATAAATAATTTCACCAACAAAATCAATCAAATCGGCAATGTGTGATCATCGGACAATATATCTCACTTCTAATAAAGAACTTGATGCGATCGTATTAAATGGATTGGGCCCAAAGTACTAGGGATCGAGCCCATTAGCTTGTAATGGGCCGATCCACTATACTTGGGCCATATAAGAGGATTCTGGCAGCGTGCGACATTAATGATGAGGGAGCGACATTAACGGAGTGGGCAACGCGAACTAAAATGAGGCAAATGTAAGAAGGCGCATGAGGGTACGGTTTTGCGAGCAATAGGGCCATGCGAGAAACATGACTGAGCCGTGGTAGACCTTATGAATGTGGGTATAAGGGGAGTACGTTTTCTGCGGAATATCTGGTTTAGGGCGACATTCAGGATGTCGCCCCCTTTTCTTGGAATGTCGCCAATCCGACATGGGTCCCTGAGCGTTACCCGGACACCATTTCGATTGTCGCCTGCATCTCTAACCCTAAAATATTGATGATGGATGATTGATGTGACAAGGTGAATAGTGAAATCCCACTAACTTGAGGTTGGTTGGGAGTCCTTCCTTGGATGACTGACAAGTGTCCCCCCATGTGCAAGGCACATGGGGGGCTTGGGAGTATATAAAAGGTGAATAGTGTCATTTGCATGGTATGTCTATCCCTCTCTACTCTCTCTCTCTAAGTTTCCATTGATAACCTTACCACCTTGATCATCTAACCTCATTCTCACGCCGGAGGGGGTTCGCCGGAGTCACCCCCGGCCTAGTTGACGTGTGTTCTTGTGTGTAGGCGACCAGTCAAAGAGGAAGCAGCCGAAGTATCCTCAACATTTTAGTTCCTGTGCAACCAAGATTTCTTATGGCAGCATCAGTTGGTTCCGTTGCCGGGACCTGAAATCTTCTTCTTTGTTTGGTTGTTTAGGGTTTGTGGTTGGTAGAAGATCACCGTCAGTGCTCTTGTTGCTGGGTTTGTGTTTTTAGGGTTCGGTGTTCTTGGTGTTAGTCCAGAAGTGGTGTCAGAGGTGGTTGTGTTGGGTTTTCAGTTGTTGTGCCTCAGTTTGTGATCGTTGATAAGCCCAGAAAGTGCCCAGAATGGGTCAAGAAAAAAATACCCAGGCGAAGGATACTCAGAATCTGGAGTTGGAGACCCCTAATCGCAAGGATACCCGCAAGGCGAGATCATTATGCTATTTAATTCGGGATTGTTGCCTGGGCACTTCAAAGCGGAATTTTGTATGCGATTGCCTAAGACTACTGGCGAGTTGTATGAAAGGGTTAGAGCATATTGCAGTGGTAGTAAGGAGGAAGTAGTCAAGGTCGCCCCGCCGACAACAGGTTCTGGTAAGAAGAGTGCTAAAGAAAGAATAGAGGTTGTGAAAGAGGAAACCAAAGGCGAGAAAGGAGGTCGCAGCGGGAATCGCATTGGTGGGGGCAGGAGTGGCCGTGGACGAAGCCAGGATCAGGGAAGGATGATTAAGTTTAGTAGGCTGAATACTACTTTCGGCGAGATCTTGAGAAAAGAGGAATTCCCAGAGCCGTATCCCATCAGAGAAGGTTCTTATGCGGCCCGTGATCCAAACAAGTATTGCGACTTTCTTAAGGATAAGGGGCATAGTACGGACGATTGCTACAATTTGAGAAGGTTAGTGCAGGGAAAAATTGATGCTGGCGAGTTCAAGCAATACCTGGAAGGGAGTAAAGCGCGAGATGAAGGAGTGCGACAAGAGAGAGCACGAGATCGAAATGTTGTTGATGTGATTCAGGATCCGTTGCCCAGTGTCGCTCAGTTGGATAATCAAATCATGATGTTGTCGCATAACTTCGACATCCCTCCGTTTGTCGCTAGCGAGGACAGGGTGATTAGTTTTTCGAGAAGTGAACTGGCTGCTACAAAGGGCCATGGGAACCAACCAGTGATCATCACCATCTGTCCGGGAAACAATGTAGTGCATCGCGTGATGGTGGATTCAGGGGCAAGCAGGAATGTTTTGTATTATGAGGCTTTCAAAAGGATGAATTATACTGATGCGAACTTGGTGCCTACAAGGGATATCTAGAGGGATTTACAAATCATTCAGTCAAGGTTAAGGGGACGATTATGTTGGAGGTAGAGATTGGCGAAGGTGAGCAGGCGAGAAGTGAGCAAGTGGAGTTTATGGTGATTGATCTAGTTTCCGCATACAATGCTATAGTTGGAATTCCTTTTCTGTTAAGTTTTGAGATGGTTCTTTCTATCCCACATCAGAGAGTGAAATATCCGACTCCTGGGGGCGTGGGTTGTCTGAAGAGTGAAGCAATTACAGTGGCGAGAAAGAAGAAAGAAATGATCAAGGCCAAGGGGGCTTCCACTAGTTCGATGACGACAAAGTCTGATTCTCGCCAGCTGAGGATTAACATGATTGAATTTGTGGAGACTAAGGATGACTGGGTAGTAACTGAAAGTATGAAGAATGGCACGGCTTTGGTTGTCGCAGGGGTGAATGATGAGGCAAAGCGAGATGAGATGATAGTTATACGACATCCTAATTGTGTAAACGCTGGGCAGAATGTCGCAGGAGAGTTGGATCTCGGTATGGAAGTCGTGAATGCGAGGCCAAGCCTGAGTTACGCTGGGGCTGTTCAGTTTATTCAGATGAAAGAGCCCAGAATTGAGGAAATAATGGTAGAAGACATTGTCGCTGAGTCTGATGAGGATTGTGAAACAGTGGAGGTTGAGGATGAAAATGGGCGACCTACGGGCAACACATTCAATAATCCTGTGAAGGTGATTCCCGCCAGTGCCCCAATCAGCAAAAAGCGAAAAAGAATAGAGGTGGAAACTTTAGAAACGCGGGATGAGCCCGAGATTCAGGCTGGCGAGGAGCTGGAAGAAATCGAGATCAACAGATACTTCCCGGAGCAGCGGGTTAAAATCGGGAAGCAATTATTCAGGGATGAACGAGAAAGGTTGGTCGAATTTCTGAAGGATAATTTGGATGTGTTCGCATGGCGGCCAGAGGATATGAGAGGGATTGATGAGAATGTCGCTTTACACTGCTTAAATGCCGATCCCAATGTTGAACCATTCAAGCAAAGGGTTAGACACTTGTCGCCAGAGAAGGAGAGCGCGGTTATGGAAGAGGTTGATAAATTATTGAAGGCGGGAATCATAGAGGAGATTCAGTATCCAGTTTGGTTGGCATGTCCAGTCATGGTATTGAAGTCGAATAAGAAATGGCGGATGTGCATTGATTTCACCGACTTGAATACCGCCTGTCCAAAGGATTGTTACCCGCTGCCTAAGATTGATAAGCTTGTTGATTCAATTGCGGGTCATAGGGTCTTCAGTTTTATCGATGCGTGTTCATGGTACCATCAGATTAAGATGTGCTAGAATGATAAGTCGAAAACAGCTTTTCGAACTCCCAAGGGTAATTTCTGTTATAAGATGATGCCTTTTGGCTTGAAGAATGCCGGGGCGACTTATCAGCGAATGGTAAATGAGGTCTTCAAGTCGCAGATCGGGCGAAATTTGGAAGCTTATATTGACGATATGGTGATAAAAACCAAAGAGTACGATCACGTGCTGGATCTCGCGGAAACATTTGAAAATCTAAGGAGGAATTCGATGAACCTGAACCCAAGTAAATGCACGTTTGGCATCATGGCGGGAAAGTTTTTGGGTTTTCTGATAAACAGGCGCGGGATCGAAGCCAATCCCGAAAAGATTCAGGCTCTATTGGATATGTCGCCGCCCAAATCGATCCGCGAGATACAGAGGTTAAACGGAAGGATTATCGCCTTGGGGAGATTCATATCCAAGTTGGCAGAAAAGTGCTTACCATTTTATAAGGTTTTGAAAGGGGTGAAGAGTTTTGTGTGGGATGAAGAATGTGATGTCGCTTTTGAGCAAATGAAGACCTATCTGGGTAAGCCGCCTTTGTTATGCAGTCCTGTTGAAGGAGAGGAGCTATTGGTATATTTGGCGGCTTCAGATTTTGCGGTGGCTGCGGTTTTGGTTAGAGAGGAGAAGGGTAATCAGAGGCCGATTTATTATGTTTCAAAGGCGTTGAGCGAAGTGGAATCACGATACTTTAATGCCGAGAAGCTGGCCTACGCTCTGGTGGTGGCGGCACGAAAACTAAGGGCTTACTTTGTCGCACACACCATTGTCGTATTAAGTGATGCCCCTTTAAGGAAGATTTTGCAGCGGCCGGATGCCGCAGGAAGGTTATTGAGATGGTCCATTGAATTGACTGAGTTTGATCTGAGATATGAATCCCGCCGTGCAATTAAGGCGCAAGCTTTGGCAGATTTCATAGTGGAGACATCTTTCACAAGGTCGCAGGATGAAACAAAAGAGAATACGGGCAGAGAGAAAGCGGAGAGGCAAGTTGGGCCTAGTCTGATGGTAGAAAGGATAAGGCCGCCTGATTGTTGGCTTTTGTATGTTGATGGCTCGTCATCGAAAGAAAGGGGCGGGGCGGGAATCACCCTAACCTCTCCCGACAAAGAGGTCAAGTATGAAAAAGCATTGAGGTTTAACTTTAATGTTTCAAATAATCAAGCTGAGTACGAGGCATTGATTGCCGGTGTGGAGTTGGCTCGAGATATGGGGTTGACCAAGATAGCGATTCATTCAGACTCCCAGTTGATTGTTAATCAAGTGAAGGGCGATTATGGAGTTTTGAGTGCTGTCTTGATGAAATATTGCAATTTGGCGAGAAACCTGTTGAGAGGATTCGAATTTTGGGAGTTGGTTCAGATTGACAGGGCTGATAACTCACGTGCGGATGAGTTGAGTAGGTCAGCGGGATCTGAGGTGACAAGGTTCAGCTAGCGAGCCACTATTAGAATATGTAGATGTACCGGTAATCAATAGGCCGCTTGTTTCAGAGATTGGCGATGCCGAGAAGGACTGGGTCGTAGAGATGAAGGAATTCCTACTTACAGGAGAGTTGCCGCCTGATGAGGAGAAAGCAAAATTGATTAAGGCGACATCACCAAGGTTTACAGTTCAGGACGGAGTTGTGTACATGAGATCTTTCTCGAGGCCGTTAATGAGGTGTGTTGAGCCGAATATGGTACAGAAAGTATTGTTTGAAATTCATGAGGGCATATGTGGAGGCCACCCTAGAGCGAGAACGCTAGCTGATAAGATATTATTTCATGGATACTATTGGCCAAGTTTAAGGAGAGATGCCGAGGCATATGTGAAAAAGTGTGAGAAATGTCAGAGATTTGGCAACATTCCTAGGCAACCCGCCACGGAGCAAACTCCTATAGTGCCGACTTGGCCGTTCGACATGTGGGGAATCGACTTGATAGGACCTTTTCCAAAGGCCAAAGGTGGTTGTCAACATGTGGTTGTCGCAGTGGATTACTTTACTAAATGGACAGAGGCAAAGGCGTTAGCGACAATCAGTGAGGATCAAGTTATCAAGTTCGTGCAAGAGAACATTTGGTGTAGATATGGGGTCCCCAGAGCAATCATCTCGGATCATGGAACTCAGTTTGGGAAGAAATTTTCGGCAGAATGTGCAAGGGTTAATGTTAAACATTGGATGTCGGCGGTGTATAGGCCACAGTGCAATGGCCAGGAGGAAGCGGCAAACAAGCAGATCATTGTCGCTTTGCGCAAAAACCTTGAAGGAAGAGGAGGAGCGTGGCTTGAGGAATTGCCTATTGCTTTGTGGTATGTGCGAACTACCGTCAAAGGATCAACTGGGGAAACCGCTTTTGCCCTTACATATGGATCAGAGGCTATAGCGCTTGCCGAGATGGCATTGCCGACGTTTAGGGTTGCTTACTATGATGAGGCGAGAAACGGACAAAGGCGGTGCAATGATCTAGATTTGATTGATGAAAAGAGAATGTACGCGAGAATGAAGATGATCAACTACAAGCAAAGGATGAAAGCCCAGCATGATAAGCGAGTTAATAAAAGATCTTTTAATGTCGGAGATTGGGTCTTGAGGAGCGCGGAGGTGACTGGAGCCAAGCCAGGATTCACCAAGCTGAGCGAGAAGTGGGAAGGCCCATTCCAAATATCGAGTGTCGTGCGGGAAGGGACGTATAAGTTACGAAAACAGGATGGTGAAGAGCTGAAGAATGCTTGGAGCGTTGACCATCTCAAGCGATTCTACCAATGAAGCCGCAGCGACCTTATTTTGTTCCCTTTTGATTGTTTACCATAGATCACAAAAGTTGTATAACTTTTTCTTATTGTTATTTTGATTGTCGCTAAGGAGGGGAAGTTATGTAAAATTTGTTGATCTGATGGCATGTAAATTTGTATATATTATGAAAGTAATGGCGGGAGGTACATTCGACGCGATTGTCGCGAAGTTAGTTACTTGTAAAATGTTGTTAACTTTCCTCTTTGTTGATGATTGCATGAACCGGTGCGGGAAGAAAAAGAGGTTGCCGCTAAAGCTGGGAGGTTGCGGCCAAGAGGTTGCCGCTAAAGCAGGGAGGTTGCGGCCAAGAGGTTGCCGCTAAAGCTGGGAGGTTGCGGCCAAGAGATAGCCGTTAAAGCTTGAAGATGGATGGCTAAAGCTTGAAGAGGGATGGCTAAAGCTTGAAGATGGATTGCGAAAGCTTGGAGAAAGGGGCGGTGCCTTGGAGATAGTGGTTCCTTGGCACCAAACCTTGCGACCTGGAAGAGTGAAATGCCAGGCGCGGCGACCTAGAAGAGCGAAATGCTAGGCGCCTAGAAAAGTCCCAGCTTTTTTATGGGCGAGATAAGGGGCGGCCACCTGGGGACAACGAGGCTCAGGAGCCAAACCTTGCGACCTGGAAGAGTGAAATGCCAGGCGCGGCGACCTAGAAGAGCGAAATGCTAGGCGCCTAGAAAAGTCCCAGCTTTTTATGGGCGAGAAAGGGGCGGGGCCTTGGAGATAGTGGTTCCTTGGCACCAAACCTTGCGACCTGGAAGAGTGAAATGCCAGGCGCAGAAACATAGAAAAGTGAAATGCTAAGCACTTAGAAAAATAACATGCATACAGACAACGACTTCAAATCACCGCGGGGAGAACCCTGAAAAAGAAAAGCGATAGTCGCCAAATAGAAAGTTATTCACAATATATGTCGCCTATGATTCTAGCAATGGAGTAAGGCTGCCTAAAGATAAGCCTCACTCTTTTGGAGGGAGTAGTATGTATATAGATAAGAGAAAGGGAGGAGAGTCTTCGATGAACTATCGAAGCAAAATTGGCGACATTTCAAAAGTAAATTTAGAACAAGTAACAATAAATAGAGCAATGACAGCAAATATATAGAAGTCGCACCGCGACATTCAAATAACCGAGATAGAAATCAGAAGGAACATTTAGAAGGAAAGTTAAAAGTCAAAACAATTCGTTAATAGCGATATTTAAATTATATTAGAACAAATGTCAGAAGAATTAAGCAAAGTTAGAAAATAAAATGCATGCCGCAAACCGCGACATTGTGATAAAAACTTAAGCTCACAAACTGCGAGTTCACAAGCATGTCAAAATATTTAAGTCGCAAACCACGACATTACAGCAAAAAAGATGTTAATGTTTAAGTCGCAAACCGCGACATCCCCAAAAGCAAGAAAACTGATGTTTAAAAAATAGAAAAGTAAATTGTCTGATGCAAACCAAAGCAAATTGTTTTTAAAGAAACCATATTTATCAGGGAGCAGATGGTTGGGTTTCGCTGGTGGTGGTCCTGGCGGCACGAAGAGCTGCACGATCGGCATCCTTGGCGTTCTTGAGGGCTTTGACTTTCTCGCCAATCAAGTCTACCCACATCGACAAGGCATCGTCATCAATCAGAGCAGGAGGGTTCCAGACCAGCTTACCCAAGAGCTTGTCTTCTGCAGCCAAGGCGTTAAGCTCGCCATCCTCATAAGGAACTATGGAATGGCCGCGGCGGCAAAAGTCACTATAGATCTGCTCTGATCCCCACTTGGTGATAAGCTCAGGAGTAATGGCTGGGATTTCCTCAGAGCTAGCCGCTGCTGCCCGCATGACATGGAGCAAGGCCTTGTCGTACATGTCCATGGCGTCACTCTCCGCCTTCTCCTTGTTGGCGGCAATCTCTTGGATTAAGTCAGCATTGGTTGTCGCCTGGGCTAGATTATTCGCCTCTAGGGCTTGAACCTTCTCTTCCAGCGCAAGTTTTTCTGAGGAAATCTCTTTGGCTTTGTTCTCGGCTTCCAAGGCTTTGTCCTCACTAGCCTTAAGTATTGCAGCCGCCTTCAACTTTTCGCCCTGGAGTTTCGCCAGCTCTCTTTCCATCTCCCCACACCTATTCTTGTATTTTTCCTTATCAGCCAGAGCTCGCTTGCGAGCTTTATCCATCTTCTCAGACTCACGAGCCGCAATCTTGCACTTGTCTCTGAACCCGCGCAGAGTACTCGCTATCTGTCAAGAATTTGAGAAAAAGGTTTAATACCTTGATGAAGATGGTAAAGTAAAAGTAAAGAATAAGGCGGCAACACTCACCCCACAGATCTGAAGGCCAGCGAAGTTCAGAGAGAGATCAGTGTCTTGTTCAACCACTTCCTTTATCGCAGCCTTGTCGCCTATCCGCTCAAGCATGCCGCCACCAATAAGACTGTTGTGAGGATCACGGGAATGAATGTCAAAGCCTTCCAATGGGGGAACTGAGGCGATCTCCACGCCTAGATCATAAAAACCGTCCCTGTCAGTGGGCATCTCAAACCCCTCTCTTAGCCAGCTCACGAGCTCCGCCTCAGCCTCAGTCGATTCTTCCGCGGCCTCCGGCTCCTCCTCAGTGCGCCCCCTTTTGTGGGGGCGGGAACCCGCAGGTCGGGGGGAATCGGCCGGCGGGACAAACTCTTCCACAGCTACCTCAGTCTCCTTTTCTTCAGTTTCAACCTCCATCTCTTCATCTCGCTGCGACATGGTGGATGATCGCAATGGAGTCTTGGCTCTGCTAGATTTTCGCGTCTGACCGGCTGCTTTTTCGGCGGCAATCGCAGCTTTATCGCGAGCTATTGCCTCCGAGTCATCCCCCTGATGAGAGATGGGGAGTTCTATCTCAGCAGCTTTGGACAAATCGGTTTGGCGAGCGTTGGTAAGCCGCCTTCGGCGACTATCAGACTTGGCAGCAGCAGCAGCACGTCTATCAGAAATGTCCATGAGGCGAAATCCTGAGTTGCAAAGAAACATTTAATAAATAGAGAGAGAAGAAACGAAGTAAAAAGTAAAAGGGCGAGATACATACTCAGAACATCGTACATGGTCTTGCAACAACGACCTTGCAGTTGGCAAGGTCCACATTCGGCGGCAAAGCAATTTTCAGAATGAAGGTCCCAACCAGGGTAGGGATCAAGTGGCTCAATGACTAGGCGAGATTCATCGTCGGGGTAACGATAATCAGGAAGACCAACTTTCCTAAGCAATGAAGGGCGAGCTAAAATATCCCGCCATGAGAACAAGGCCAATCCCGTGTCGGAGGCGTCAGCTAAAACCTTAAAAATTTTTGTTTGCAACCTAGTATCACCGGCGACTAAGGCATTACGGGTTTCAATTTTGGGATTGATGTCGCCAAGATCACAAGGATGAGTCCAACCAATTCGCGAGGTGATGAAAAGAGGATTTGACTGCCAATTATGGACTTTCCTAGGCAATGGGGTCAAAAGTCTAGGTTTCTTGTATTTGATAGAGAGGCGATTTTCAACAACACCTCCCCTCTGAGAAACGGCGGTATAACCATCAAAAAGATTGACAAGCAAGGGGACAGAAGGTTCATGTTTCAGGGCTCGGCAGATCACTAAGTAGCTAGTGAGGACCCTAATAGCGTTCGGGTGGAGTTCAACTATGGCGGCATTAGCCTTAAATAGAACAGCAACAATGAAAGGATCAATGGGAATCCTTAAGCCGGCATCTAGTTGGGAAGGATAAACTATGATGCCGTCGTCCCTATTGCGCATAGAGGATAGAGACAAGTCTCCTACATAGGGCTCTACACGGTATATATCGGGGTTAATTCCATACTTAACATAATAATGGGTTTGTAAATCTGTGTAAGAAGAACTGCTGGATCCGGCGACCTCAGGGTTAGAAGAACCCTGCGAGATGGGTGGTCGCTCTGAGGTCTCGGCCGCCAAGGTATCCGAGACATCATGGTTGGAGGTGGAGTTTGAAGAAGACATGACCTGTGGATAGAAGGGAGGACCAAGTAAATTGGGGGCTATGATAGTGCCAGAAAACTCAGTTTAAGAGAAGAAAGGTGTCGCAGACATGAGTGGGGTGTAAAGTTGTGTAGAAAGTGTGCATGGGGTTAAAGTCGTGTAGTGAAAGGGGGGACCCTTATCTTCTAAGGCCTTCAGTAGGGCTACATACGATCCATGTCGCCTAAGACATGAAACGAAGACTCGCAAGCGAGATTCGGGCCCGGGCCCTTATCTCTTTCCTCTAAATACCCCCCCATTTATTGCGCTTTAACCAAGCTTGACAGGTTTTAGAAAATAATTTTGTATTGTCCGAGGAACGGGACAGTAAAATCGAGAATTCAAGCGAGAATTCAAGCGGAAATGCAAGCGGGAATTTAAAGTTACGAAATGATTACCTGGAAATTTGCAGACAGGAAGGAGGGCTTGAAGAAGTAGTTGGAAAGGGAGCTTAAAAGCTCTGTGCGCCACCTGCTCTCCTTGCGAACGCCCTGAAACACCCCGGAATATGCAGAGAGATAGGAAAGAAGGTCACCGGAAACTGGAATACCCCTGGCCTCTGAAAATTGGAGAATTAAGTGAAAATGGATAACGGGAGTAGAGTTGGACGAGGGTTTTTAAGCTCCGAAAGTCAAGGAGTGGAAGAGTTTGGGGGAATTTCCAAGAGTTATGATTTTTGAAATTCCCCCCATTATTGTGAACATTAATAGAAAAGGACGGCTCGACTCCCGAGGAAGGTGTACGGCTGCCAAACCGTCCGACTCGACCCCAAGATGACGCGTGTCACATAGGTGACGGTTCGATCCTGCATCTCGCCAAATCGGGCAAGGATTCGCGAGAATCACCTGACGCCAAGGAAAGTTCTCGCCTGGACCATAAATAGTCCAGGCTTGAACTTGGGGGCTTCTGATGCGATCGTATTAAATGGATTGGGCCCAAAGTACTAGGGATCGAGCCCATTAGCTTGTAATGGGCCGATCCACTATACTTGGGCCATATAAGAGGATTCTGGCAGCGTGCGACATTAATGATGAGGGAGCGACATTAACGGAGTGGGCAACGCGAACTAAAATGAGGCAAATGTAAGAAGGCGCATGAGGGTACGGTTTTGCGAGCAATAGGGCCATGCGAGAAACATGACTGAGCCGTGGCAGACCTTATGAATGTGGGTATAAGGGGAGTACGTTTTCTGCGGAATATCTGGTTTAGGGCGACATTCAGGATGTCGCCCCCTTTTCTTGGATTGTCGCCAATCCAACATGGGTCCCTGAGCGTTACCCGGACACCATTTCGATTGTCGCCTGCATCTCTAACCCTAAAATATTGATGATGGATGATTGATGTGACAAGGTGAATAGTGAAATCCCACTAACTTGAGGTTGGTTGGGAGTCCTTCCTTGGATGACTGACAAGTGTCCCCCCATGTGCAAGGCACATGGGGGGCTTGGGAGTATATAAAAGGTGAATAGTGTCATTTGCATGGTATGTCTATCCCTCTCTACTCTCTCTCTCTAAGTTTCCATTGATAACCTTACCACCTTGATCATCTAACCTCATTCTCACGCCGGAGGGGGTTCGAAGGAGTCACCCCTGGCCTAGTTGACGTGTGTTCTTGTGTGTAGGCGACCAGTCAAAGAGGAAGCAGCCGAAGTATCCTCAACATTTTAGTTCCTGTGCAACCAAGATTTCTTATGGCGGCATCAGAACTATGTATGGACCAGTATATAAATTTGAGGGGCTACTACTTTTATAACCAATTGATTTTAATGTGTAACCTCCAATATAATCTGCTAACGATTCAGTCCACCAACAATATGCTTACCATTGTGTAAAGAATCAAAAGACTCCACAACTCCTTCAACTTCCTCCATCAAGTGAGGCGCCCGCCTCACCGTGTCCATGCCAAGGCTGAACCTACTGCCTCCCAGGCGGCCGCCTCACCCTGTGCCAGGCGCCCGCCTCATGCAACTGATGCATTCCACGTTGCTTCCACTTCAGTTCATGCACATTCAGCTTGCTCTTTTAATTTAGATTAATGTATTAGTTGGCATTTATTTATGTCTTTTAGAATTAGTCCTTTCATCTAGCTTCACCCCATGTATATATATATCTCAGTTTGTGTAATGATAAAACAAAATATCTTTGCCATTCTCTTATATGGTATCAGAGCGAGAGTGATCAAACAACCCTCCCTTTTTTTTCGGACTGTCGTCTTCCTCCATGGCTGGCCAATCCTCCTCCACCATCCCTAACACCTATGAACCCTCTCTTCGGCCTAGATCTTCTTCATTATGTAGATGGCACCCAACCCACACCCACCGAAATCATCACAGTTGATGGTAAAGAAACACCAAACTCTGCCTTCAAAACATGGAATAGACAGGATCATTACAATGGGTTTTGGGGTTACAAATTGTGGAATAAAACCCTTTAAATACAAGGTAACGACTCACATATTGATATAAGGATTAATTGGTAATTCATCACATGGTTGTTGAAGCTATAAAAAAAACCCACAACAAATGAAAACAACATTTTCCATTAATCTTCTTACTCCCCTTTGCAATTTGTTCATCTTCTTTATTTGGCATTCAAGAAATTTATTCATGGTGATTTTGTCCAAGCATAGTGAGATTCCCTGGATATTCTAGTGTACAATAATACTCCGGTCCGTCCGTTTTATTCTGGGAGGCGAACGTCCAAAACAACCTCAAGCACAACTCGGTGAGGGGGCGAATTTGTCTTAATGATAATGTGTTACACATGACTCGAACAACATCAAAATGATCAACTTACGGTTTTCTCCTTGTTTAATTTTATATTGTAAATTGTATTTCAATATATTGTAATTCTTTTCTCTTTTTGTGCTTATTGTAAGATTTTGTCTAATAATTTTAAAATAAATTCATATTTGAGAAAGGATTACAGATTTGAGAAATCCGGTTGAGCGGCGGCCACGGGAGAAAAGATAGAAAATGATGAAAGAGACGGATTCAAGAAAATTCCAGCAAGTGTTTGCAATGACCAGCTGTGGTAAAATTGCAATTCTCGATTCGTTAACCGTTGTATCGAGATCAAATTTGGTGAGCAAGTTCTAATCTCATAGAAGAACAATCTGGACGGTGGAGATCAAAATCCTTTATGTGGAGACGAAGATAAAAATTTCGAAACAGAACAGTTTAGAAAAAATAAATTGAACATATAATTAACTAACGTAAAAACATCAAGGATGTTGCCACGATTGTGTAAAATAGTTGTGGCGAATCCACTTCTAGTGTTTATACAATGGGTGATATATCTCTTATGGTTTATGAGAATCATATTGAGAAAAATTGAAAGTTCGTATAAACTAAGTTGAGAAATTGAACGTTGAAAGGTGTAGTATTTAACGTTCTTATGGTTCACAAGAATCATAATGAGAAAAATTGAATAGTTCGTTGAAACTAAGTTGAAAAGATGAACGTTAAAAGATGTAGTGTTTAACGTTGCATTTTATCAATGATATATTGACAAAGATGATAGGGTTTCTTGAAAAGAGTTGTTAAATTCTATTATTGTTATTAGTGACAAAGTCACAAAGATAAAAACAATAGAGCTTTTTGAAAAAAAGTTGTTGAATTCTATTGTTGTGAACATTGACAAATGTCACAAGAACTAAATCTATAGGGCTTCGTGGAAGAACTTGTTAAAACCTATTGGGGTAATATGTGACTAATGTCATAAAGATAAAAACAATAGGACTTAATGAAGTTAGTTGCTAAATCTTATTGTTGTTGATGATGACAGATGGCACAAAATATTTAGAACGAGGACTTATAAAAAATTGTGTATTATGTAAATGAGAATGTGACTTTCTCTAATTTAGAGGTACTCCAAGATGAGACCTTTAATGTTTTTGGAATAATTAACCTTCAACTATTATTGGAGTTAATTATCTAATTAATTTAGAGAGTTATATTTGTAACAATAAAGTTATAATTGTTGAAAATTAAAGCCAATGTTTGATTTATGTGGAGACAAATCTCTAATGTAATTTGGTTGTTCCAATTATTCCGGATCACCATATTGAAAAGTTAGAAAATTTTTTTGCCTCGACTTTAAGTGATGACAACAAAATATGTTTTAATTAACCATCTTTTTTTTTTCCATCTTGAACTTATTAATAGTTGTAATTGAGAATTAAAAGAAATATGAATACCTTGATTACTTTTATACTTTTTTCTCATCACGAGAATAAAGATTTGTATTTACAATTGTTGCATAGCAAAATTTGAAATACATCAAATAGATGTAAATAACATTTCTAAATATCGATTTAGAAAAGAAAATTTACACAGAACAATTCGAGGGGTTTGTTGTACATGAGCAATGAAGCAAAGTGTCCACAATGTAAATCATGATCAAATGGTGTTAATAATGGAAATTGGTATTATTGCTAATTTTAGTAATACCCCGAAAATGTGAGGGTGAGTATACTTTGAAAAATAATTACCTTTTAAAAAGGGTTTCCCCAAAAAAACAATGAGATTTTCATATGAAATATGCAAACGCAGGCCTATGTACACCTAAGAATGTGGGGGTGCTTCGTAAAGTAGAAAGTCCAATTACCAAAGAAATTGAAATTGAAATTGGTTAATAAATGGTGGATTATATTTCAAGAGTAATGTTCATAACAATTCTGCAATTGGTTTGTTTATTTTATTTTATTTTGATTTTTATATATATTCAAACTTATTGGATCATATATAACGATATCAAAGGTTTGATTGTGGGGATTTAAACAAGAGTGACTACGTCACTTTGTTAATTAAATCCAAAAACGATATGTTAACTAAGGAAAATTATAGTCAATTTGATCGATTAAAATTCAAGGAAAACTAATGGACTCGTTGTTAAACAAGTTATTAGGTGGATATTCTTGAAATGATCAATATGGAATAGCTGAAAAATGAATTTGAGTTAACAATTATCAAATGGATAAAGCTTGTATTAGCAAAATGATATATTGATAAAGTTAGTTTATGATTGCAAAGACATATAGCAATGTGTGTAATGGTAGTCTAGACATATATGTTTAAGACATACATTAGACAACTACTCTAAACTAATTTAACTATGTGAGATCAAATGATAAACGGATCCGTTAACCAAATGGTTAAATAGAGAGTTAGTTGTAAATTCGGATGGGAATGAGACTTAAGCCTTTTGAAAGTTAAACAAAGCGGAAAATCAATTCTAGATGACTGGAGATCCCAAGAACTAGATTCAATGGGATCACCTAACTATTAAAAGACTTGTAGCGTCGCTGTGGGGGAATTAACTCCAAGTCCATTCCTATTAGTGACATCCTGAAATGACAAGGATAAGCCTATGAATTTTAATGATTCTTACGCGTTGAAAATTCGAGCGGGGTAATACGGGTTGCCTTTAAGAAATTACCTATGTGAGAGAGAAGTGGGGCTGCTTCGAGGAAAATTGTGTGAGTCTCAATTCTTAGACCCTTTCACAGAGCCAGCCAAAATGTTCATGGCCATGAATGAGCATAGCTATGAGAATTGAACTATGTTAGGACGATACTTGTGTCAAGCATATGATCGGCTACACAAATAGAATAACGATTCAAGGACATCGCGTCTATCGACTTGCGAGTATAGTATATATATGCTTGTACGAGCGAAGGTTCAATGGGCATCCCACACCTATCGTATACAAGTTTTCGTCTTCCGGACTCTATCACCAAACTCTTTCTCAATTTCCTATATGTGGGGAATTGTTGGAAAAATGCGTTGTGTGCGAAGGAAATTGTGTATTTTCCTTACATGAATCGTTTGTCATTTGACAAAGATTATTGTGTGTTCACGTTCCACTACATGTGAACATTGAAATGATATATCTAGATGTCCAATTTGAAATTGGATGAAAAGGATATGATAGCTCAAAGTTGGTGGATTAAAATTGTAACTTTTAGAATTTAACCACACTATTGATATGTCATGATTTCCAAATTAATTAAGGTATTAATTGGGATCATTATCATGGGTTTTGTAGTCACTGGTTGTGGAATAAAACCCCATGAAAAAAAGGTAATGACTCCCATATTAATATAAGGATTAATTGGGAATTTATCACATGGTTGTTGATGCTATAACTATAGAAATACATAACAAATGAAAACAACTTTTTCCATCAATCTTTTTTCTCCCCTTTGCAATTTGTTCATCTTCTTTCTTTGGCCTTCAAGAAATTTATTCATGGTGATTTTGTCCAATAAAATGAGATTCGCCAGATATTCTAGTGTACAAGAATACTCTGGTCCATTTCTTTTATCATGAGAGACGAACGTATAAAACAACCTCAAGCACAGCTCGGTGAGGGGCGGATTTGCTTTAAGGAGAGTGTATTACACACGACTCGGACAACATCAATATGATCAAATTACGATTTTCTCCTTGTTTAATTTTGCATAGTAAATTGTATTTCAATATATTGTAATTCTTTTCTCTTTTTGTGATTATTGTAAGATTTTGTCTAACAAAATTTACAAGTGAGACCCACAATTTAAGTATGTGAATATAACAAGTGGGGTATATATAATATACTAGTAATACATTTTTGATATTTTAAAAAAACTGAAGCTTGTAATGAGACACCATTTTTGGGTAAAATGAGAAGCTTTAGGAAAATAAATTTGATTGATACTGTAAGTGCTCCAATTTGAGTTGTTAGTACTTTCGTTAGAAAACTAACAAAAGCCCTAACATCCCTAACATTTCTAACAAAACCTAACTTTTCTAACAAAGCAAGGGTAAATTAGGGATTGCTATTTAAGGTTAAACATGGAAAAGAATCTTACAAAAGCCAAAAATTCAAAAATGGAAGCTGCTGGAACAAAAACTGGTTGCTTAATTTGAATAATATTCCTCTTGTCCAAAGCCTGGAGCATTATTTAATGAACAGTGCACGCCTTCAGAGTCGTTCGCGCGGATGGAATTGTCATTTCCAGTGTCCTATAAATTGAACCCTTCTCTCTCAGTTTAGACAACACAATTCACTCACAGAAGCTATTTTCTGGCGAAAAACAAGGAGAAAACAGTGGAAATCCTTAGATTGCCACCATTTTCTCTTGAGTCTTTCCCAATCTCACCCAAACACTCTCAAATCACTCTTAAACATACACAAGCTCAAGCTCAAATCAACACTATAGAGGAGGATTAGAGAGAAAACATAGAGGACTTAAGTGTTATCTACTTGTTTTCTCTTTGACCAACTCAATCATCAAACACTAAACACATCCAAGCCTCTCAAATTCAATCCTCAAACTCAAAAATCAAGGGAAGATAGGTATAACATCCTTCTCCCTACCCTAAATCTCTCTCATCCATGCATGTATCTCATACTTTGAAGATGTAACTTGTTCTTCTCTTCCCCTAGATTCAAGAGGATCACCATGGAAGTTCATCTCCATGGATGATCCTCTACAAGGATCAATATTCTTTCTAAATTGTTGTCTTTCATCTTACACAAATAATTTCTTACTCACTTGAAAATGTTTTTCTAAACCTAAAAATCATTTTCATACATAAAATCTTGATTTCAAAATTAAATTTCCCCTTCCCAAGCAAATGAAATGCTTTAAGTCCTAATGTAGCCTAAGGATGGCTTGATATAGTAGATCACCACTAAAATGTTTCGTGATCACTAATCAAAGCCTAAGGAAATGGGGACAAAGCATGGATGCAAACCCCCTTTAAAATCACATTTTCCTTCTTGAGAATGTTGCTGTCCAGTAGCCTTTCTCTAAGACCTCTGTCCATTGTCTAATTTTTTGGACACAGAAAAACTTGGAATTGGGTGTTGACTACAAAATACTTTTTATAGCCAACATCCGTAGAATTCCAGACATATTTTTACTTTATTTTTTGCGTAACTCCCTTCTTCAAATTATTTTCCAAAAGTCAGTTTATCAGTCTCTGGAAATCCAGATTTCATATCTGTGATTTCCAGAAGGTTTTGGTCCATCAAATAATCTCCAAATGGAAAAGTCTTTTGCAGTCACCTTATTTAAGATGTTTTGAACAACTTTCATTCTCTGATTTTCCGCAGATTTTGAAGCTTTAAAGCTCTTAAATTCATTTTAAAATCAAGTGTCCACTGCCTTTTTCATTCTGGCAGAATTGATTTCCAACTTCAAGGAGTCTTTTGAGTACCAAAACTCAACCCTAAAATCATACCAAAAATCATGGGACTTGTTTTATGTCTTATAAAGAGTTCTCAATTTTTAAATTTCTCAGTTTACATTTATTTTAACCAAAACACACACACACACACACACACAAATGGTTTCAAATTAGGAAGACTCGTTTTACGAGGCATTCCGGGTGAACCCTAACGTTCTTCCCGGAGTGTAACGTGACCTCCGAACCCAAATCTCTAATCTCGGACATTTTTCAAAGTTTTTGCCCTTAAAATAAAAATGGCGTGGCGACTCCGTTTGATTTTTCAAAAAAAGAAAACTCCGGTGGCACATCATCACAATGGCGACTCCGCTGGGGAGCATAAAAATGAGCTTTATCTTTTTCAAAAAAATCATTTTAAAAAAAAAAAAGAAAATATTTTGTGGGTCAAACTTCCGTCACGACATTTGAAACCCTTTGTACTGTGTGTGTGTGTTTGTTTTGCACATTTCGTGTTGTTTTGACTGTCCCGGAAAAATCGATATTTTGACTGTCGGAATCATTTTCTTAACTGTTTGAATTTTTGTGCCTATGTGCTTATGTGTATATTTGCTTTCAAAAAAAAAAATTCAAAAAAAAAATTCAAAAAAAAATGTCAAAAAAAAATCAAAAATTAAAAAAAAAAAAAATTCAAAAAAAAAAAAGATTTTAAAAAAAAAATTTTCAAAAAAAAAAAAAGAAGATCATTTTTTTGCATGCATCATTCTCTTTAAGACACATATGAAAATTTCTATTTTACTCAGAAAAAGAAGATAGACTGCTTGCACACTATGCGCACTTGACACTACGTCCTTAACCCGGGGAAATCCCAGTAGCAGCCCGTTTGGCCTTATTACGCCTCTCGGTGCGAGCACGGGACTACCCAAATATCCCATGGAGCCTCGTGTCGACCATGTACTTGTCCGTGACACACTTTGTCCGAGACCCGGTTGGTTTTTAGTCTGGTCCGTGTCATGCCCGATCTGTGTATACACCTTTCCTGTCAAGCCTTAGTCGGCATACCAAGTCAATATCTTTCGGGGACCCTAATCTGTCGAAGTCATGCCGGTTTTCCACCGCGAACTTTGACCAGATATTGACTGGCGCCTTGACTTTGACTCGGCACAACTTATGCACCGACTCAGGCATGACCTTTGAGTCATCAAGGATTAATGATTATTCCATGTCTAATTACGGCCTAACTAACGACGGGTCAAGATCAATTATGGACGTTTATCAGTCCAAGCCATGCCGACTTTTCGTCGAGCCCTCCGGACATGATCTTGACCTTTGACGTCAGCTTTGTCCGTAATTTACATCGAATAGTCGTTAAGAACTCAATTACCAGCCAGACTTTAGGATCGTTTTTCTTTTCGGTCGGTGGGACCTGCTTGCCCTACGGAACCCTTGTTCGAGGTTACAGGTTGAGGGTCCGCAGGTATTCAGAGTAGTTTGCGAAAAAGAAGAGCAATCTTTTCCAACCGCTTAGGTTAATAAAACATGTTTTAAGTAAACAAGAACAAATAACTGCATATTGCATGAGCCCTAAGCCCAAACACCAACCTGTTTCGCTTTCCCGAGTCTGAACCACACCCTTTTGTGCCTTCCACAGTAAGCAAAGTTTGGATCAAGACCCCGGGTCATCGTTTGTTCAGCTCAGTCATTCCGGAGTCGAGATACTTCATCGGTTTCCTCCTTCACTTCGGCTCAAAGTTTCGAGAATGGCCAACTCGAGAGGAGAACGGTGGGGACGCACAACTCCGCACCCGAAAATCCGCAAAATGCCGAACGGTGGAATCGAGATGTTGGAACGAGATAAGACAACATCAAGAGGCTCGAGATCGATCGGTTATTGGAAAGTATCGAGAACCCGGGGGCTAGCAATTGTTCGCAACCCTAATGGAACCTTTACGGTTGATGCGAAGATTGGAGCTAATTACCCTCCCGGACATGCCAACTACCGTCAAATGCCTGTTCCCTTTCGTGTGGAACTACTAATGGGCCAAGCATCCTGACCTATCACTCGGCCTGCCTCTCGGCCTCATCATATCGATCTTGGTCAACTTCCCCGGCGCCTCTCGGTTTTCACCTTTGGGTTTCAATCGAGTGCATTTACGCCGCGGCTTGGAATGGGTCGGTTCGCTACTCCAAAACCTCGGTCGGCCGGGCCATCGATGCGGAATTAGTCGATTAAGTACATCTCGGCCCCTACGGCTCGATACTCCTCAACGGTCCGATCTAGGTCAACTGCCCCGGTGCCTCTCGGGTCTCACCACCGGGATTGAATCGGTTGGCTTTCGCCCACGGCTTGGAAGGGGTCGGTTTACTACTTCACAACATCGATGCAGTTCGGGTCATCAGCTTGGAAGGGGTCAGTTTACTACTTCACAACATCAGTCTGGTCCGGGTCATCATCTCGAAATGGGACAGTTCGCTTCTCAGGCTCCATGGTTCAGAGGGGGCCAGCTTGCTTCCTCCAATTCTCGAAGCACACTTGCCCCTATGATACTGCAAGATCACATGGGCCACCAGGCTTTTATCACCACTTCCTCAGGCTCACCGTATTCACAATATCCTCCAAGCTCTACCCCGCCCCTCCGGTTGGGAAGTCCGACAAGGTCAACTGCTCCTCATCAAATTCTGTACATTACGCAAGCTGCTCACGCTCATCAAGTACGGTATACACATTACCCTTGTAGTCACGTTCCTCGGTGTGGTCAAGACACATTCGATCCTCTTGTTACGATGCCTCAAACCTCATGTCTTCGGCGGCCTTTTGGATCCACACTCAGCTGCTCCCTGGTATCCACCCATTACGAGCCATATATCCTCATCTTCGGCAACTGCCAGGCTTTATGAGGAGGGTTACGGTCACGATTTTAATGCTCAGACTGTCATCCCTCCCACCAGAGTACTTCCTACTATGGTTTCATTTACTAACGCCAATCTTGTGGCGGGGTCGTGCAGTCCTAGTGTTCCTATTGACTCGTCCAACGGATTATTGGTAGAACCAATTAAGAAGGTACAAGAAAAGCCTAGCAACGACGATCGCTCGACTCGGGCCGTCTCACCATACCAATCTTGTGTATCTGACACGAATGAGTTTTACCAAAAGTCAAATCTCGACGCTTACATCGATGGTTACATCAAAAGGGTTCGTGCACGGGGAAGCACTACGGGTCGGAACATGTCTCACCGCTATAAACCTTACCCTTCCAACACGGCTGCAACATCCATTAAAGGAAAAAAGGCATTGTGTACAATTGACGGCATCCGAAAGCAACCAAGAAATGGTGGTCCTCTAAGGCAACGAGAACATTTTGATGATTTTGGGATGCTCATGGGTTTAATTTTTAAGGGTTTAGTAAAGGAAGGCCTTTTGGAGCCTCTCAGGGACTACCATCCAAGGAGCTCAAATGCACTCCTCGACATGAGTAAGCACTGCGCCTTCCATAATCATTATGGCCACACAACCGGCAGTGCACGAGTCTTGAAGAGAGCGGTTCAAGGGTTAATCGAAGCAGGCAAGCTTGAGCGCCTCAATGGACCAAAACCGGTAAACCCTGTTCAGAATGGTGACCAAGTCAATGACCAAATCTCGAATCAAAGAGCACTAAGAGTTTATTCTCCCCCAAAGAAGAAACCACATCCCGAGGATTTGGGTGTTCCCTTAAGCAAAGTTTTAAATAGCTTGTTAAAGCAGGGTCTCCTCGAACCCATGAGAAACTATCAGCCCAAGGATCCCAAAATCCCTTTGGACACCACTAAGCATTGTGCTTTCCACCAGTATCACGGTCATGTAATCGACAACTGTACAGCTTTGAGAAAGGCAATTCAGGGGTTAATTAAGAAGGGCAAACTCGAGCGCCTCAGTAATCTCAACCACACTTGATGATCATTTCCCAAATAACACGAGTGTAAACATGATTGAGTTTTATGATTCAAGCTCCAAGCCAGATGATTTAGTCGCAACATATGTGGAGAATGGCTGGTTTGACGGCAACAAGCATGTGACCATGGCCGGATTTGGTGAAGTGTTTTGAACTCTCGATCTAATGACAGATAAGGCAACCGTCAGGGCCGGTGAGCGGGGAATTTCTGAAGTTACCAAAGGCGAGCATAGTCTGTCATAGCTTCATGAGGAATTTGCTTCCAATGCTGAAGGGTAGAGACATGATCCAACAACAAAGAGTAGCTAGACTAGGGGCTACCCATCCTTTAATATTAAAACAGTCTTTTAGTTAACCTTCGTAGGTTCTAGTACTTTCTTCGTTCAATCAAGTGGACATTGTAGTTAATCTTAAAATTTTCTATAAAAGAGTCTTTTTCTTTTCTCGCTAGACTTGAGACATTATTTGCACACCTACATTACATTTAATGAAATGGTTTTATTTTAAATGATCACTCGCATTGCTCAACAAATAATCTCTGGAAATGATTAAGATTTTAATTAATTGGTGCGAGAAAGTCAACTAATGCCCTACCTATACACTTTCCTTACCTCACAAAGGCCTCCATCAAGCCATACACTTTCCAAAACATGTCCCCATCATAACCTTGACCAAGTCAACTACGGCGGCAGCATCGAAAAACAACAAAAGGTCACTCAGCATCGGAAGATTGACTCCATGTCGGCAAAAAACCAAGGGCTTGCCTCCGCCTCCCGTGCATCAAGAAAGTTCAAGCAGAGGCTTGCCTTCGTCCTCAAGTGCTTAAAAAAAAGGGGGGCTCAAGCAAAAGCTTCAAATAAAAAAAAAACAAAAACTTCAAAAAAAAATGAGGCCAAGGGCCCAGCACCACCGATCAGAGGCTTGACATAAGGGCAAAATTAAAGCCCGAAGAACGGAAGTTGTCGACAACAAGGGAGAAGTTAAAACAACGGCAAAAACACATCATAAGCCCTTAAGCTGCATTCAAAATCTTTCTTCCCCGATGAAGAATGATGATCAAGAAGCAATGAAATCACGGAAGAAGCCGTCAAAAAACGACTTGTCAAGGAACATCTCAAGGCTCGTACCTTATCATCCAAGCTTCCCATCCGAGCCTTTTTCACTAAATGGACCACAAATGTTCATACCCTTTCCCAAAGCCAAACACAGTTCGAGCCCGAACTACGGCGACCTGAGCTCTTCATAATGGAGGGAACGTAGGCAACCATAATTGGTCCGGTCATAAACACATCCAAATCCCAAGAAAATTCGGACTCATCAATAGCCTCTCCTATACACAATCTTTCTTCACAATTCGCCAACTTTATCCTTGGTATTGGTCGACTTTCTCCTCATAATTAATCAAAATGTTTGTTCATATCGAGATTAGGGGTTTGAATAACCTGAACATTAATAAAGGGTTTTAAGCAATCTTGTGATCATTTTGAATAAAACATGTTTTCAGATGTCTTGACAAGTCTTCTTTTTCTACATTATAGGAAAAATAGAGCTAAACACTAATTTTCTGTCAGTAGGGGCTTCCATACACTTTTACAAACCTTTCTACACGTATGCTCTCTCAAAAGAGTCAAACCCAAAGCAAGTTCTTTTGTGCCTTCATCAAATGAGGCCATCAAATAATACAAATCGGGGATTCATCCCCACTTTTCGAAAATATGCCCCTGCAGGTATACATTCCTAAATTGTCTTTCTTTTACATTTTCTTTCGGTTGACTAATTGACTAAAGAAAATAATAAAGTAAATATAGAAGGATGGGTTGCCTCTTTTGCTACATGACAATTCAATTTGCATTAGAGGCTGCCTTTGTGCTCTTTAAGGGAGGACTTTCGTCAAGCCATTTCTTTAGAGTGGGGCTTCTCTGGTCACGCCGGGTCCACGTTGGTTCTTCACTTTGCTACAAGATGGGTTGGGTCTTTGTTTAGACTCATTTCAGTATCAGTCTGCAATGCCTACCAGGTTGAAGCCTCTCTAATTGTGTCAGATTCACAATCATGAGACTGAGGCTTTGCCAAGTCACTTCTTCAAAATCAAGACTTCGCAAACACATCTCTTCAGACCAAGGCTCCGCCAAGCAAAGTGAGATTTGATCGCCATATTGGCCATGGGCTTATCAAGTGCAGTTCTTTGATGAGGACGGAATTTTAACCAGGGCCAGAGATTCATCATATTTCTATGGCTAATATTGGAATCCGAGTCCATAAAACTCCTTGTGCCAATCAGAATGAGGTTTCGATGTTCATCCTTGGAAGGTGTCAGGAATTTTGGTTTGACGATTGCCCTCAACCCCGATGGGACTTTCACGGTAGAAGAGGAAGAGGATCCCCATCCCTATCTTGGCCAGACAGACTACCGCCGAATGCCACCACCTTCCTCACATGGAACCTCCACCGGGCCACACTCTTCTCGGCTTTGTGAATCGGCCATCCTTTCGGCCTCGATGCAGTATACATTCGCAGTTCGATGCAGGACGATCGTTTGGGAAACAAATTGAATTCAGTCCTATTTGGGCCGGTATGGTGTGCCTCAATGCGGTTGGGGTCGGCTCGGTATGTCGCAGCGGTTTGGTATACCTCGGCGGCTCGGTACGAGATCGGTCGGGGCTTCTCGGTTACATCGGCTTGGTATGACTTCTCGGTTGGGTTTGGGACGGCGGTCAACTATGGATCGGTTTGAACTTCTCGGCCCGGCGGTTTGGAATGCCTCGGCGGCAACCCGGTTCAAGACGGCCGAGTCCCGGCACCGCACAAGTCTCACAAGATCCCTTCGCGGCCGCCTCAGCGGGACGTGAGCCCCCTATCCCACTCTCGGTCGCCCGAGGCTACTCCAGGATGCCACCACCGGCCTCCTATGGTACTATCTCCTCGATCTTTGGGTCGGCCGGCTCCGACTACGGACCACTGGATCCATGCGGCTGACGGGACGAATCAGTTCGCAGTTCCTCAGTGGGGATGAAATCAGTACGAAATGTCTTCTCATGGTTGGGGGTACCTTGGAATGCCACAACAAATTGGGATCCCATCTCAGTTCGGAAACAATCAAGCCGGACCTTCACAACAACAGTTTAGAGTGCCACAGCAACAGTTTGGGATGCCACCACAGTTTGGTTCGGGACAACAGAATGATGCTAGTTCAGCTGCTCCTAACACAGCTCCCAAAATCCATTTCTCACTCAGGGATCAATGGGCCACCAAGCCCCTAATCCCATGTCTCATCAGAATCACCGGACCACAGTATCCTCCCGGTTATACACCATCACCCCATCCAGGAATGCATGCAGTTCAACAACCAAGGGTCACAACCCGTATTTGAGTTTCCCGGAAACTCGAGCTACCCGGCCACCTCAAGTCTACCACCATCCTCTTTGCCAATTGGAAGTCAACAGCAAGCCGCGGGTTCTATCCCTTTGACCAGGCTCCTACTCACACTCCCCAGAGTAATTTGGGCTAAGGACAGGTTTACACCTATGCCCCCAGGTCCTGCCATACTTTCCGCCAGCGTGCCGCCAATGGTAACCTCTCTCTCCAGCACGATCACCGGCTTGAACACTCTGGTTCCACCACCGGACCCTCATCTGGCTTTGGTTCATGGAACAGCATAAGGAAATGAAAGCGCAGGTTGCCTAGCTGACACGAAAGAAGGCCGCCCTCCGGCCCGCAAATCTCGATTCCATTATGCCTCTACCGCACAAGTTCGTGATGCCGAACTGTTTGATGGGGCTGCCTGTCCCAAGATCCACCTTGACACCTACAAAGCCAAAGGATGCACAAACCGGCAGTCGGCTGACTTCTTCTCCTTAAAACTAGAGGCTTCTAAAGTGGTTCTTTCGGTTGAAACCCAAGTTCAGGGCTACTTGGGAACAGATCACCAACACTTTCACGAGATAAGTATAAAGCCAACTTGGAATGAGAGACAAACAGAGTTGACTGCGAGAAGACGATGCGGCGCCCGGATGAGAATATTGGGGATTTTTATAAAAGGTGGAACTTGAAGCTCGGTGAAATGGCCATCCCTCCCTCGACGGAGCGATTAGACATCTTCCGGTCATGCTTGAAGCCGCATTTAAAGGCCTCACTTAGCAATTTCCCCTATCCAGATTTGCGGGCAATGGTCAATTCCGGGGCTAAATTTGAGAAGGCTCACAATCAGCTGCAAGTTGTTGTACCTGCTTACAGATACCGGGCTTCTTCCACCTCCAACACGACTCCTGCCTAGCCCTATTCGGGACAGGATTGCAACAATGCCACTCCTTTCGTGCCAAGAAAAGGTGATGTGCCCAAGTCGCGAAGCCTTAAGCTTGAAGAGCGACATCTTTCAAGGATTTGTGAAGGAAGGTTTGACCAGACAACCATCAGCCCATGGATCCCGATGTCCCTTTGGACACAACCAAACTCTGTGCTCCCACTAGTATGCTCCTGAGAAAGGGCGATGTGAGCGATCGAAAAGGGTACTCGAGGGCCCAATACAGTCAACAATCCATTCCTTAGGAAAAAACCGTAGGGTGAATATGATTGAAGCCATGAACAAGCTAAGTGCCACTATGGCTAACAGTTCCCATATGAAAGACACCCTTCGAAGGGAGGATTCTAGTTGCATAGTTGTTGTCAATTTCGCCTCGAGGATTCTAGTTGTTATCAAAGATGGGTTTCTCACTTCATGACGTAATGCTACAACTTCACCTTGAGGGCTCTCACGTTGATCGATTTGGCCCGGTACTTCATCAGTATGTCAGTCAAACCTTTAACTGGACCTCTGTAGTGACGCTTTGTTGAACCTGGGGCTTCATCAAATCATTCAGAGAAAGATTTCGTGGCTTTCGCCATGTCTCTTCCACGGAATGGGGCTTTATCAAGTCACACCTATCTTCAGAAGAAAGGCCAAGTCACTTCAACAACTATCTTGGAGTTTCAGCTTTAGAACTTGGTATATGGCAACTCCCTGCATCATCAAAGGTTGAGAACTGGGAATCTCCTCATATCAGCATTTTGCCAAGTCATTCTCCAAATTTATGTCAAGCCACAACTAACCCAAACGAAAGAGGGTTCATTCATATCAACATACTTTGATACTAGAGCCTGTCAGCATCAGCTTCAAATGTCCGAGACTGAAAAGAAATTTCAATCGAGACCCGGGGTTCAAATCCAACTTCATCCCAAGATCAAAATTGAGGTCCGCACGATACTGCTGACCTAC
This sequence comes from Adenophora triphylla var. japonica, assembly GCA_022495995.1. Lineage (NCBI taxonomy): Eukaryota > Viridiplantae > Streptophyta > Magnoliopsida > Asterales > Campanulaceae > Adenophora > Adenophora triphylla. The sequence continues at coordinate 68,090 of JAFEMH010004368.1, read as the reverse complement.
AACAAGACCTCATCAATGACATGAAATTCAGTCCGCGGCCAAAGGATATCACCCCACCAACTCAAAGCTTGTCCCAAACAGTCCACAACACATACAAACCCTCTCACCACATGCATCCCCACAAAAATCTCCCCAGGGCTCATGTAGCACGCAAAACATGAATCAATAAAAAAAAAAAACCTAAGTGATCACGAATCATTTTAGTTCCATGCATGCATCCATCATCATGAATGTCATATGTGCATTTGTCCCTCTACTAACAAATGTAGCAATTCAAGCACGAAAGACCAGTTTTCCATCACTACCCGAAGCCTCTCCGCAGCGAGGATGGTCTCCACCGAAGCGTAATTCCAATGACTTCAACGGAACTACCCAGATGACTGATACCTCAGGTCAACACCCTCTTGGTTCAAACCCCTCAAGCCCACGTCAGCTTGTGCTCGGACACCTAAAGTCGACATCAGCCTGATTCAGACACCTCAATCCTGCACCATTTTGGCCTCAGACACATTAGGACAACACCACCTTGGCTCCAGGTCTACAGTACATCAAGTCCGTGAAGACATCTTCCGACATCTCCAACTTGGTAAAGACAACCTCCAATATCCACAAATGGATAAAGACAGCCTCCAGCATCTACAGTTTGGCAAAGATAGTCCCCATGTCTATAGCTTGGCAAAGACAAGCTCCAGCGTCTGCAACTTGGTAAAGACAACCCCCAACATCCACAAACATATGAAGACCGCCTCCAGTGTCTACAATTCGGTCAGGGACGCCAAGTTCTCAAATGCAATTCGGTCAGGGACGCCAAGTTCTCAAATGCAAATCGGTCAGGGACGCCAAGTTCTCAAATGCAAATCGGTCAGGGACGCCAAGTTCTCAAATGCAAATCGGTCAGGGACGCCAAGTTCTCAAATACAATTCGGTCAGGGACGCCAAGTTCTCAAATGCAAATCGGTCAGGGACGCCAAGTTCTCAAATGCAAATCGGTCAGGGACGCCAAGTTCTCAAATGCAAATCGGTCAGGGACGCCAGGTTCTCAAATGCAAATGGGTCAGGGACGCCAAGTTCTCAAATGCAATTTGATCAGAGACACCAAGTTCTCAAAGGCAAGTAGGTCATGGACGACAAGTTTTCAAATGCCAATTGGTCAGAGGTACCTCACGCCCCTAAATGTTTCAACATCTCAATCGGATACATCAAGACTCTCAACACTATCAACTACCACACAGCCCCCGCGACTTGCTCTCCTGCAGGTAAGCACAACAAAGGTACGTTAGTCCCTCAACATATCTCAAAATATGCATACATTCATAAATGTTGCATGATTACTCATGGCTTTAGCTATCTCTATCTCCGCAAATAGCGACGTAAGCTTTAATTCCTTAAGGTGAAAGCCTCCGAATTATCAAAAGGCCCAGTGGATTTCGAACTACGTCCAGACTTGATTCCCACTCGGGATACGTAGGTAGCCTACCATAGGTCCAGCCGCTTGACCAACACGGTCACCCTCTTCCCCGGTAATCATCGTAAGCTCGAATCTTCCCCAGCAAGAACGCCCTCAAATAGTCTCCCTCAGGTACAAAACCTCGACTTAGGTTCATACTCCTGAACTGAGTCCCCATTTAGGTTCATACTCCTGAACTAAGTCCCCATTTAGGTTCATACTCCTGAACTGAGTCCCCATTTAGGTTCATACTCCTGAACTAAGTCCCCATTTAGGTTCATACTCCTGAACTGAGTCCCCATTTAGGTTCATACTTCTGAATTAAGTCCCCATTTAGGTTCATGCTTCTGAACTAAATCTCAACTTAGGTTAATACCCCTGAATCGAGTCCTCATTTAGGTCCATACTTCTGAACTGAACCTCAACTTAGGTTCATCCGCGATGAAAGTTAACGGAATCCCGTTTCTTTCCTCGTTTTCACCTCCGGCAGCAAACGTAAGACCGATCCCTTCAAATGAAGTCCACCAAAAGACTGTCTATCCCCTCAGAGTTCGTCCCCAATGAAATGATACGAACATCGAAGGAAATCGTTTCAAAACAAGTTGATACCTCCATATCACCCTTTGTCAAGGTCCGAGGCACCTAAGATGCTATCATCAAGGTTCGAGGCACCTAAGACGCCATCATCAAGGTTCGAGGCACCTAAGACGCCATCATCAAGGTTCGAGGCACCTAAGACGCTATCATCAAGGTTCGAGGCACCTAAGACGCTATCATCAAGGTTCGAGGCACCTAAAACGCCATCATCCAGGTTCAAGGCACCTAAGACGCCATCACCAAGGTTCGAGGCACCTAAGACGCCATCACCAAGGTTCGAGGCACCTAAGACGCCATCATCAAGGTTCGAGGCACCTAAAACGCTATCATCAAGGTTCGAGGCACCTAAGATGCCATCATCAAGGTTCGAGGCACCTAAGACGCCATCATCAAGGTTCGAGGCACCTAAGACGCCATCACCAAGGTTCGAGGCACCTAAGAAGCCATCACCAAGGTTCGAGGCACCTAAGACGCCATCATCAAGGTTTGAGGCACCTAAAACGCCATCATCAAGGTTCGAGGCGCCTAAAACGCCATCATTAAGGTTTGAGGCACCTAAAACGCTATCACACACAAGACTAGGAATAAATCGCAATCATCCCCTAATTCGACAAACCGAAATCATTACCAGGGCGACTTCCCAAAAATAGTCAAATCATAGGGCGACTTCCCAAAAATAGTCAAATCATAGGGCGACTTCCCAAAAATAGTCAAATCATAGTGTGAATTCCCAAAAATAGTCAAATCATAGGGTGACTTCCCAAAAATAGTCAAATTATAGGGCGACTTCCCAAAAATAGTCAAATCATATGGTGACTTCCCGAAAATAGTCAAATCATAGGGCGACTTCCCTAAAATAGTCCCTCTAGGGTCGACGTCTGAAGATAGTCGAAAGACCCGAACTACGACCGGCTTGATTCCTCTTAAGGATACGTAGGTAGCCTATCATTAGGTTCAACCACCAGACTAAAATGGTCATTCCTTTCCCCAGCACTGCGAATATACAACTCTAGCCATCAGACCAAAATGGTCATTCCTATCCCCAGCAGAGTTTCTTTCAGCAACCGACTGTAGAACTCGCTCACCAGGTTGACATCCTAAAATAGTCACTCCAGGGTCAAAAACCCGAACTACGGCCGGCTGGATTCCCATTCGGGATACGTAGGTAGCCTATCACCAGGTCCAGCCACCCGACCACTTTGGTCACCCCTTTGTCAAATATGGAGCCTTACTCTTATCGACGACCCCGCTTCCTTCGAAAGCGCCATCGCCGAGGGGCTACTGTAAGTGCTCCAATTTGAGTTGTTAGTACTTTCGTTAGAAAACTAACAAAAGCCCTGACATCCCTAACATTTCTAACAAAACCTAACTTTTCTAACAAAGCAAGGGTAAATTAGGGATTGCTATTTAAGCTTAAACATGGAAAAGAATCTTACAAAAGCCAAAAATTCAAAAATGGAAGCTGCTGGAACAAAAACTGGTTGCTTAATTTGAATAATATTCCTCTTGTCCAAAGCCTGGAGCAGCATTTAATGAATAATGCACGCCTTCAGAGTCGTCCGCGCGGATGGAATTGCCATTTCCAATGGCCTATAAATTGAATCCTTCTCTCTCAGTTTAGACAACACAATTCACTCACAGAAGCTATTTTCTGGCAAAAAACAAGGAGAAAACAGTGGGAATCCTTAGATTGCCACCATTTTCTCTTGAGTCTTTCCCAATCTCACCCAAACACTCTCAAATCACTCTTAAACATACACAAGCTCAAGCTCAAATCAACACTAAAGAGGAGGATTAGAGAGAAAACATAGAGGACTTAAGTGTTATCTACTTGTTTTCTCTTTGACCAACTCTATCATCAAACACTAAACACATCCAAGCCTCAAACTCAAAAATCAAGGGAAGATAAGTATAACCTCCTTCTCCCTACCCTAAATCTCTCTCATCCATGCATGCATCTCATACTTTGAAGATGTAACTTGTTCTTCTCTTGCCCTAGATCCAAGAGGATCACCATGGAAGTTCATCTCCATGGATGATCCTCTACAAGGATCAACATTCTTTCTAAATTGTTGTCTTTCATCTTACACAAATCATTTCTTACTCACTTGAAAATGTTTTTCTAAACATAAAAATCATTTTCATACATAAAATCTTGATTTCAAAGTTAAATTTCCCCTTCCCAAGCAAATGAAATGATTTAAGTCCTAATGTACCCTAAGGATGGCTTGATATAGTAGATCACCACTAAAATGTTTAGTGATCACTAATCAAAGCCTAAGGAAATGGGGACAAAGCATGGATGCAAACCCCCTTTAAAATCACATTTTCCTTCTTGAGAATGTTGCTGTCCAGTAGCCTTTCTCTAAGACCTCTGTCCATTGTCTAATTTTTTGGACACAGAAAAACTTGGAATTGGGTGTTGACTACAAAATACTTTTTATAGCCAACATCCGTATCATTCCAGACATATTTTTACTTTATTTTTTTCGTGAGTATAACTCCCTTCTTCAAATTATTTTCCAAAAGTCAGTTTATCAGTCTCTGGAAATCCAGATTTCATATCTGTGATTTCCAGAAGGTTTTGGTCCATCAAATCATCTCCAAATGGAATAGACTTTTGCAGTCACCTTATTTAAGATGTTTTGAACAACTTTCATTCTCGGACTTTCCCCAGATTTTGAAGCTTTAAAGCTCTTAAATTCATTTTAAAATCAAGTGTCCACTGCCTTTTTCATTCTGGCAGAATTGATTTCCAACTTCAAGGAGTCTTTTGAGTACCAAAACTCAACCCTAAAATCATACCAAAAATCATGGGACTTGTTTTATGTCTTATAAAGAGTTCTCAATTTTTAAATTTCTCAGTTTACATTTATTTTAACCAAATCACACACACACACACACACAAATGGTTTCAAATTAGGAAGACTCGTTTTACGAGGCATTCCGGGTGAACCCTAACATTCTTTCCGGAGTGTAACGTGACCTCCGAACCCAAATCTCTAATATCGGGCATTTTTCAAAGTTTTAGCCCTTAAAATAAAAATGGCGTGGCGACTCTGTTTGATTTTTCAAAAAATGAAAAATCCGGTGTCACATCATCACAGATACGAAAAAAAGAGTTTGCTAACAATGTTTTGGGTAAATGATACAATAAGGCCTCGTTTGACAAAAAGAGTTTACTAACAATGTTTTGGGTAAATGATACAAAATAAGGCCTCGCTTGACACATGTGAATCAGTATGCGGGAATGGATATGCAATATCCAGGTATCCAAAATCTAGGAATGGTTGAAGTTTTAAATTCACATACCCGTGTTTGATCTCTGTTATAGATTTGGCTAAGAAATTGATATTAGTTTACCATTCCAATGTTTGATCACATATTTATAGGTATGGGTAGTGTATTTTTATTTTTATTTTATTTTAACAACATGATTATAATGGTAAAAATTTTTTTCTAACTTAATTAAAAAAAAAAAACTAACTAAATTTTGTTTTGTAAAAAACTCAAAAAAATCTGATATTACATATTTAATTTTTACTATTTTTAATTCCATGAAAATATCTATTTTGAACTTTCTATAAATCTTATTAAATATATGTTTATATTCATGATCAATATTTTTTTTTAAAAAGTTACTATACCAAGAAGAATTAATGACTATAAAAAATATTTTGTTTGAAGCATAAAAGAAATGTCTAGAATATTTGAAGACGAAAATTCCTTCTCAAATGAAAAGATTCAGAATATATTTTGTTATTTATATTTTTTAGCAATTAGATAGTAGTAGTATAAGTTAGGGAGTTAAGAAAGAGAGGTGGAGAGAAAGGGAGGGAGAGAGAGAGAGAGAGAGAGAGAGAGAGAGAGAGAGAGAGAGAGAGAGAGAGAGAGAGAGAGAGAGAGAAGGATGAACTAGAGAGTATTAGAATTGAAAATTTATCTGTTTTAACTAAATAATGACACCGATAATGTTTTTCTTACAGATTCCTTAGAAATGTTCATCAGAAATCCACTATTTTTTGTTGGAATCAGATAACGTTAAATAACGTGAATTTGATAACATAATAGAAGCCAGTTTAGTGATTAATTACCGAAAAATCATTCTTCAAACTCATAACAAAATCATGGCTCCAAGTAGTTGGTTTATAGTTGGCCGATCTTCGTGCACCTTGAGAAACCTCAATGCTTCGTCCCGAGCAATTTATACGTCTGCATGGAGTACTCTTCTTCGTCATTTTCGCAGCTCCTTTTCGTGCTAGAAGAATTTGGGGAGCAAAAGAGTTTTGCCTTGAGCTAAAAGGAACAAAATGGAGAGCCATTGTTATCACACAAAGGTTCTTGTTTTTGTTTTTCAGTTCAAAGATAGAACTAGAATAGCACAAAAGAATTACATGAACCAAACGTAATCTCTCAATTTATAGGGGTATATATAAGCACTAACAAACTTCTCTTTTATTACTTAACCCCCTCCTAAAATAAAAATTGCCCCCCACCCCGGTTCCATAATTATATATATATATATATATATATATATATATATATATATATATAATTAACTTATCATATATTTTAATTATTTGCACATTGCTTTAAAATGAAAAAATTACAATATGATTATTTTCTTTTTAGAAACACTACATTCATTTGGGGACATACAAAAAAAAAAGTAAGTGCGACATTTATTGAATAAATATCCAATTTTTGCTTTAACAGACATTTGAGATAGTTTTAATTTAAGGATATTAAAGCCTTAATCATATTATTTAAGGTAAGAAGTACATGTATTTTTATGTTTGTAGTAAGTAATTGTCAAGATTAATGCTAATTAATGACATTTGTAGTGTTTCACGTGTTTGTGTAGTGTTCTTTTTGCTGGATAATTGCACATTAAAATAAGAGGCATTTACAAAAAACTACTTTAGAAAAATGGAAATTAAAAAAAAAAAACACGTAAGTTCGAAATTACAAATTTTTATTTTTTTATCAGTTTTGGTCAAACAACTGATAATTTCAGTTATTCAAATAACTAAAAATTTCAGTTATCACTTGTTTGAACAACTGATAACTGAAATTATCACTTGTTTGAACAACTGATAACTAAAATTATCAGTTGTTTGACCAAAACTGATAAAAAAAAACCAAAAAAAAAAGTTTTTTGTAAAAAAAGAAAAAAAATAGTTTTTTGTAATTTCTCATCTTACATGTTTTTTTTTTTTTTTGTAAATGCTATCTTTTTGAGTGAGTTTTTTTTGTAATAAACCCTTAAAAAATCCAGAAAGCCAAAAGTTCTTTGATAATTAATACTCGATTCTCCAACTTTACCTTTTATTCAAAAAATTTAAAAATCCAAAAAACTAATTAAAAAGTGATGATAGTCTAATCTGAGTGATTAACTTTGTAAATATACGAAAAAGCTTATCCTTTTTAAGCAATAGATAGGGTTTGAGGGACCTACTCAGTTAGTGGAGTTTCCATTTATAAATGTAACTAGCCTAAGCCCGTGTCCAAGGCCACGTTTTTTGTTTTTTTTTTAATTTTTTTTTAATTAATTTTTTTTTTTTTTTAAATATGCCCGTGTCCAAGGCTACATTTAAAAAAAAAAAAAATTTATAATTTTTTTTAAGGGCGAAATGGGAAAGAAAGTGAATAGTGAGGACAAAATGGTCATTTTCGCGGATGGAACTATTCACACCACTGTTCAAAACAATGGTGTGATTTATAATATAGATTAATCTTAGTAATGCCAAAAACTTGTAAAAAATGCGTTTTTTTAAGCTTAACAATAACAAAAAACGTGTTTTTCACCCGTTGCGCTCGACCCCTTTCTCTCTTCTTCTTCATCTACAAATCCGATCGAATTGACCTTCCTCACCGGAAACCTAACCCAACTCTCTCTCAATCGCTACCCAACCGAGACCTCACCTAATTCTCTCTCAATCGAATCCATTTCTCTCTCCACCCAAACTGCGACAACCCAATTCACGCTCACCTACTTACCAATCCCCTCGATCGATTCTCCTTCCTCTGTTAGTAATTTTGATATGATATTATGATCATGGTTGATGCTTCGATCGTTGTTTGGAGAGCTGATGAACTGTTTTAATTGGCTTGGTTGCTGAGGTTGTTTGATTTGGTAAATTGAAAGAATGGTGTGCAGGGGACTGGGTAATTAGATGCCAGTGCATGTGTTTTGGAGTGCCAATGCATGTGTTTTGGAGTGTCAGTGCATGTGTTTATGAGTGCCAGTGCTTGTGTTTTTGAGAGCCAGCAAAAATGATTACCAGTGTTTTTGAGTGCCAGTGTATGTATATTTGAGTGCCAGTGCATGTGTTTTTGAATGTCAGTACATGTGTTTTTGAATGCCAGTGCTAGTGTTTTTTAGAGCCAACAAAAATGTTAGTGTAACAAAGTGCAAGTGTTAGTGTAATAGAGTGCCAGTGTGAAGAGTGCCAATTCATGTATATAAAAGTGCTCGTGTAAAAAGCACCAGTGCCAGTTTAACAAAGTGCCAATGTTAATGTAACTGGCACTTTGTTAAACTGGCACTGACACTTTTTACACTGACACTTTGTTACACATGCACTGGCACTTTGTTTACACTGACACTTTGTTAAAATGGTACTAGCACTTTTTTACACTGGCACTTTGTCACACTGACACTTTGTTAAATTAGCACTAACACAAACGGAGAAACACAAAATACGTTTTTTCTAAGTGACAGAAAAAATGCGTTTTTCATAAGACCAACTTATTAGTAATTTATTACTCCACTCAATATATGTAATTTTAATAATTATTTTTATTTCCAAAATATTTTACATTTTATTATTGGGTATGGCTATTACTACTACGACTTTTACTTTTATACTATATTCATTTATTTGATTTAATATCTTGACCCAATTACCCTTCCAACACATCCTAAATTCCTAATTAATATAGTATTTTTCGTTTTTTTTGATAAGGTTCTTTTATTTTATTTTATCTTCCATATATTTCTTTTCAATCACACCAAGGAAAATACATGCATAATATTTTTTATGATATAATTATAAAATTGATAAGAAAAATTTAAGGTAGTAATTTGACAGTTTCATATGAATATTTGATAGTTTTAATTAGAATTTACAGTCTTAAATTCCTATAAACTTTACTTTTCTAGTGTTAGGAAAAAATATATTTTATTACACTTATTCATAATATACTTCAAATATAAAATTAATTGGTGAAACTAAATATAAATTGGAGAAGTGGATTAATTTTGAACAATATGTAGTCAAGTTTACAACATTTGATAAGTATTTTTAATATTATTTAAATATTTTCAAAAAGAAAATTGAATAATAAATAACTTATTGCATGTGATTAAATTTATTATTCTGAATAAATATAAAAAAACAAGTATGAAATAAACTAAAAATTAAGTTGAAAATGAAAAGTAAAATATAGTTAACTATTAAAAGTCAATTCCTTCATTTTACATGATAAGTTTTTCAAGAAAAATCATAATAAAACAAAAAAAATATTATTAAATATAGTAGATATTTCCAAAATTAAAATGTAATCGATAAATAAAATGTGCAGTAATCTATTAGGCTCGTTTGCTAGGGGATAAGAATAAACAATATTTTTAGCGTATGTCCCTCAATATTAGTGATGAGTATTAATTATCCTATAGAGAAGACGTTGTTTGATATTTGATAGAAATGAGATTAACATTGTCTATATTAGGGGTCTAATTGTTTCGATTTAAGTTGCGGTTTGAGATTGAATTGAACTAAATCATTCGGGTTGCTTTGATTTTCAAGTATAAATGTTTCGGTTTCGTCTTAAATTTTGACAAATCACATGGTTCGATTTGATATGTGAACTGACCCTTCCAGACCAAATCAAACCGAATCAAACCAAACCACGGTTTGAGACCGTACCATCAAACCGAACTGCGTGACTAAACCATCATACCAAACCACATTATATAAACTAACTAGTACATATGCCCGTGTCCAAGGACACGGGTGTGTTTTTTTTTTTTTTTTTAATTAATTTTTTTTTTAATTAAAAAAAAAAAAATCAGTTACTTAATTAATTTAAGTAAATCCTCCTAAAGCCTACTTTTAGCCCAAACTCAAAGTCTTAGTCCAAACCCAAAGTCTTATCACAAATTAAGGACAAAATAGGAAACAGACTAAATAGTGAGGGCAAAATAGAGAAAAACTCCTCCGAAACTGTTCATAGAACTGTTCACGAAGGGGTTTAATTTATACTATAGATTCTAACCACCGTTTTGTATTTTATTTAAATCTTATATTTATAAAAATTTATTGTCATATCAATAAAAAAAAAATACATTACATATATCAATCCTAATCCCCGTTGTGTATCTTATTTAATATTAATTTCATCATTTGTTATCGTTATTGAACGCATAATAACTAAGTTCTCTAAACGATCGAATATTGTAAAGTATTTTTTTTTCATTCGGCCTCTTTTTTTCTCTAGTCTCTTAATTCCTCCTACTTTACTCTTAAAATCCGCATCTTACGCTCTTAATTCGAGATCACAAAAAATTTAAACAAATATGAAAATGAGATGCGATTTGAATCGTGGTTTAAACCATGGTCTAAACCACGATTTGAAACGCGGTTTGAACCACATAATTGAACCGCGTATTAAATCAAACCGAACCAAACCAAACCACAGCAATTTAGTTTGGTTCGGTTCGATTTTTTTCATAGTTCGTTTCGATTTAAAATTTTCCCAAATCGATTACATTAAACAATCATGAACTTTTCAAATATACTTGGAATAACTGATAACTTTCGATTTAATAACAAATGCGAACTTCTTGTTTGTTCTTATAACAAATATGAACTTCTAACAATTAGTTTTGGAACAACTGTCAATTTCTCAGTTGCTCACTGTATCAATTTGGAACAACCTTTAACTTTCTACATTTGTTCTTGGAACAATTGTTGACATCTCAGTTATTTACTACATCAATTTGAAACAAATGTGAACCTCTCCCAATCGTTTTTGGAGCAACAAAGTGAACTTCCCAATCCTCTCAATCGTTTTTGGAGCAACAAAGCGAACTTCCCACTGTTATTCTTGGAATAACTTAACTTTTCAGTTGTTCTTGAACAACTGTGAGTTGTTTTTGTAACAACCGTAAACATTTCAAACATTTCAGTTTTTCTTTTTGTTCGAGGAAAAATTGAGTTATTTTATAACAAATGTGAACTTCTCGAAATTACTCAAAATCATATGTTATTTGTATTTGTTTGATACATTTTAATGATTCAAACAAGCAGTACTTTCAGTTTTTTTTTTTTTTTGACTTCTAGATTTTTAGATATTTTATTTAAAGTTTTTAGAGAAAAAAAAAAGAAAATAGGAAAGAGAGAGAGAGAGAGAGAGAGAGAGAGAGAGAGAGTCTTAGCTTTAGGAAGGAAAGATAGCCTGCCTTTTTACTGGGAAGGATAGTCTAGTCAAAAGATGAGTCGTAGACTATAAATGGTTAGTTTCTAAAATTCTCGTTCTAGTAGTGGTTTTGATTAGGAAAAAAGATTATTTAATAATTTCCTCTTTATATAAAGAAAAAATATATGAAATTCTATTTCACCGCTTTTAATTAACAAAAATATTTTTGCATTTTTTAAATTGTTTTGCGTCCGCCACTTGATCATGCTATGATTCCTCAACTGTATCTTAGAAACTAATAGTTGGGCCTAGAGTTATACTTTAGTTATAAATATCGTTTTTTCTAACGTGCAGTTATTAACTAAGAAAATCAATGTTCTGATAAACTTATTTTAATTTATTCATATTAATAATTATAAAAATATTATTTTTATATATGTTAAATTGCATATTTATAAAAGCATATAAATAATTTCGCCGTCTCATGTGAGTGGAGACCAAAAATTGGGAACAAGAATTAAGAAACAGTAGGAGAGAAAATTAGTGGGAGTATGTGTTTGTGAGTACTAAAAATAAAATATGAGAGAGAATGAGTGACATGAATAGTAAATTAATTGGTGTTGTAAGTATAAAAGTAAAGTATGAAAGAGAATGAGTAAAAAAAATAGTATAAAAAATTTATCATTTTGGGCAATATCCATTCACGTGAGACGGACAAAAAAATAATAATTATCCACTCACATCACATGAGACAGGGAGGAGGAAGTATATTGATTACCTTATATTATATAAGGAGCTATAAAAACATGGCCAAATAAAACCAATAAAAATTTAATGATAATATTGGATTACTATTGTTGATTGACTTAGATAACACTGATTCCATTCCACTTTGTTGGCCACAATTCCATCAGGTTCCATCCCACAGTGTTGGCCACAACTCCAACTACAATAATTGAAATTACATAATTTTATGAGTAACATTGAATTTCTAAGTAGGTGTTATTTCTTTACATTATTAATATCCACACCACCGACAACGAAATTGGCCTTGTCCTCGGTTGTTATTGGTGTTGGGACCGCGACCATTCCCACCACTCCACATTAGTATGATATTGTCCCCAAAAGACTTCATACTAATGAAGTGGGTGGACACCTTTATATATTAGGCAATTCTTCTTTCAATTACCGATGTGGGACTTGGGTTGATACCCCAACAATCCTCCCCTCAAACCAAGGACCACCTCTAGCGAATCTTGTACCGCTGCTATTCACCATTTGCGGGACACGCCGCCTGATTAATCACCAATATCAGGAAGACTTTCGACACAAGGCACACACAGTGCTCCATTCGCGAGGTCACACCACTAGAGGAAATTCCACATCATCCACACACGGTCCACTGCGTCGCGCCCATCCACTAACCAGGCTCTGATACCAGTTGTTGGGACCGCGACCATCCCCACCACTCCACATTAGTATGATATTGTCCGCTTTGGGCCCGGCCCGCACGGATTTGCTCTTGGGTCAGCTCCCAAAAGGCCTCATACTAATGGAGTGGGTGGACACCTTTATATATTAGGCAATTCTTTTTTCAATTACCGATATGGGACTTGGGTTGATACCCCAACAATTGGCTGAAAAATTTGGGATGAATAGTTGTAGGTAGCATCTCATGCTATGTGAGCTCAAGCTTACAAGCGAAAGAAAAAGCTTTCCTCCACGGCATCAAATGGGCAATCAACCAAGGATTTATCAGCATCCAAGTTCTCACGGATGCTACCAATGTCAGGGACATGATCTTAGGATAACTTTTGCCTACTTTTGATCTTGATCATATCATCCTTGTTATCTCTATATTAATAGCTAATTGTAATAATTTTGATATCTCTAAAGTAGGAAAACACTGTTGGCAAAATTACAATGACAGAAAGAGAAGAATTACAAAAAATTGAAATACAAATATAAACTGAATAAATTGTGAAAAAACAAAACGTCATTAACAATTATTCTTTTACACGAGCCCTGATCAATCAGTCTACTTAAAACTTATTCGTCCCCTCATCGATATCGCTTGAGTCTGTATTATACGCGAGTCTCCCAGTATAGAACGTGCGGATCGGAGACACTTTGCACCTAAAGTTTCCAGCGAATTGGCAATGTGCTTGTATAGTATCACCAAGATGCGAAAATGCAAGGAGGCCAAGGAAAGGAAGATATTTAACAATATGCAGCAAGAGAGAGATCAGAGGTTGCTGGAAAACTTGGATGATTTTCAAATGGTTTGTTATGGCTCCATCTTATAACCATAACTGTCCAAACTGAACATTTATCATCAATTATGAAATTAACACCATTTTAATTGCGTATGACTGTTACAAACGTAAGAAATCAAACAGATATTAAGCTTGATTGGTTGTTACAAATCTGTTAATGTTCATGGAAATTTATTTCTGATTCAAAATAAAAAAAATAGCATAAGGTGTTCTAGCGCGGATTTAGAGCCACATTCGTGTCCGCAGGACGCGCATACACATGAGTTCGATAGCCCGAAGCCCAATTCAAACCATGATTTGCACCCCCCTGCGCACCTGTGCGCGAGAGAGTCTCTACGCCGCACATTCATATCCCTTATCAAAGTGTAGGAGTATTTAAACTTGTTAGATTTTACATTCTCATTCCATGTTGAATAACCACATTTTCCTTTTTTCAACCCACTAACTTTGAGCCTTAATATATCATTAATTCATTAACCATTTTGGACAAATAAATATTTGATTTCAATGTTCTCATTTAGTATAACACAAACCCACATTCAATTTGGTCATTTAACAAATAACATATTTAGTAAAAATTCTCAAATTCCTTCACACCAACTTATTTTTTCCAACAATCCCCCACATGAAAGAAATGATGAGGAAATGTTGATAAAATCCGGAAGTTGACACCTGCATAGGTTAGATAGGGGTTCCCTTTGAACCTTCCCTTGTAAAATATATTTACTCTACTCGTTAATCAATAGACGCGATGCCATTGAAATGTTCAGCATTTTATATAGCCAATCATATACTTTACACAGGTATCTCCCTAACACACTTCAATTCTCATATCTATGTTCATTCACGGTCCTGAACATAATGCTTGATTCTGTGAGAGGGTCTAAGAATTGAAACTCACACAATTCTCCTCAAAGTGGCCAAACTTTTCTCTCACATAGGTGATTCTTATAAGTAACCCGTATTATTCCCCCCCCCCACTCAGCAATTTCGAAGTGTAAGAATCATTAAAAGCTATAAGCTTAACCTTTTCTTTCGGGATGTCACTCAATTAATGGGTTTGAGGTTGGTTTCCCCACAGTGACACTACAAGTCTTTTAACAGTTAGCTTGTCCCTTTGAAAACCTAGTTATTGGGATCTCCAGTCAACTAGTTTGGGTTTTCCACCGTGTTTAACTTCTCAAGAGGCTTTATTCCCATTCCTAATGTCAATCTTTCAATTACCTCTTTGGTTAACCCTTTGGTTAACGGATTCGCTAAGTTATCTTTTGACTTCACATAGTCAATATATATAGTACCAGTTGAGAGTAGTTGTCTTATGGTATTTTGTCTACGACGTATATGTCTAGACTTACCATTGTACATGTTGCTTTGTGCCCTACCAATTGCAGATTGGTTATCACAATGGATACAAATTGCTGGCACATGCTTCGTCCATTTTGGAATATCTTCTATAAATTTGTGTAGCCATTCGGCTTCTTCACCACACTTATACAAAGCTATAAAATCTGATTCCATAGTGGATCTGGCTATAACAGTCTGTTTAGAAGATTTCCATGATATAGATGCACCTGCTAATGTGAATACATATCCACTTGTAGACCTAGAGTCTTTAATATTTGATATCCTGTTAGCTTCAGTATATCCTCCAATCACAACTAGATGTCTAGTATAATGTAATCTATGGTCAGGAGTATATCTTAATTACCTTAGTACTCTCGCAATACCCTTCCAATGGTCAGTCCCAGGATTACTTGTATACTGACTCAGTTTGCTCACAACACAAGCAATATCTGGCCTTGTACAACTCATTAAGTACATTAAATTTCCAATGAACCTTGAATACTCTAATTGAGACACAGTTTCACCTCTATTCTTTGTTAAATGTAGGCTTGTTTCAATTGGTGTATTTACGGTTCTATTGTCATTCTTGTTAAATTTCTCTAGAATTTTATCCAAATAATGTGATTGACTCAGTACAAGTCAATTAGATATTCTAGAAATTTTCACTCCAAGGATCACATCCGCTAAACCCATATCTTTCATGTCAAACTTCGAGTTCAATATATTTTTTGTGGATTAAATCATTTTATCACAGATTACTATAATAAGCATGTCTTCTACATAAAGACACAAAATGACATAGCCATTTTCTGTGGTTTTGATATAGACACATTTGTCACATTCATTGATTTTAAATCCACTTTCAATCATGGCTTGATCAAACTTTTGATGCAATTATTTTGGTGCTTGTTTGAGGCTACATAATGACTTTACTAACTTGCACACTTTATTTTCTTGAACTGGAGCAGAAAAGTCCTCTGGTTGTTCCATGTAAATCTCCTCTTCTAAATCTCCATTTAGAAAGGCAGTTTTTACATCCATTTGATATAGTTCAAGATTTTGCAAGGTGGCAATTGCAAGTACAATCCTAATAGATGTTATTCTCGTAACAGGAGAATACGTGTCAAAGTAATATAGTCATTCCTTTTGTTTGTAACCTTTAATTATAAGTCTAGCCTTATACTTATCAATTGTTCCATCTGCCTTCATTTTCATTTTAAAAATCCACCTATATCCTAGTAGTTTACTTCCCATAGGAAGATTCACTAGTTCCCAAGTGTGATTTTGTAAAATGGAATCAATTTCGCTATTAATGGCTTCTTTCCACAAATGTCCTTTAGAAGAGCTCACGACTTCTTTATAACTTTGTGACTCACTTTCTAGCATTTAGGTTAGAAAATCCGGGCTATATGATTTTTCTATCCTATCTATTTTGCTACGTTGAGGTTCTCCTCTTTTTCACTTCTATTTTGAATGTGTTATTCTTCTATTGAATGTTGTACCCTAGTTGATGAGTTTGCCTCATTTCTTAACTTATATAGGAACACATTTTCAAAGAAAGACACATTTCTAGATTCCATTATAGTATTCTTATCTATATCTTGAATTTTTGATTCATACACAAGAAATTTATAAGCACAACTATTGTGTGCATATGCAATGAATATGCAATCAACATTTTTAGGTTCACTTTTCACCTTTTAGGTGGGTACAACTACCTTCGCAAGACACCCCACACTCGCAAGTATTTGTAACATGGTGCTCTTTCATGCCATAATTCATATGGGCTCTTGTTTAGTTTCTTTCGAGGTACCTTATTTAACACTTAATTTGCCGACAACATGGCTTCTCCCCACATGTTAGAAGGTAATCCCGAACTTATCAACATAACATTCATCGCTTCTTCTAATGTCCGATTTTTAAGTTCGGCAACACCGTTTTGTTGGGGTGTATAAGGTGCCGTGGTTACATGTTTAATTCCATGTTGAGTACAAATTGCCTCAAATGCAGATTCATATTCCCCACTATGATCACTTCTTAGCACCTTAATTTTCCGGTTTAATTGATTCTCAAATTCATTTTTATAAAGAGTGAACTTCTCTATAGCTTCATCTTTACAACCACATAGTGGCATCCTCCCTTAGCCTTTGGAAACGGCCCAATCAAATCTATGCCCCACACATCAAAAGGCCAGGTTGCGACAATCGGTGTCTGCTCCGTTTCTGGCTGCCTTGGGATACTCCCGAATCATTGACACTTCTCGCACTTTTTCACATAATCCTCTGCATCCTTTCTTAAGCTGGGCCAGTAATAATCATGAAATAAAACTTTCTCCGCCAAAGATCTCGCTCCTGGATGGCCTCCACACACACCTTCATAAATTTCAAACAAAACTTTCGCCACCATGCCTGGCTCTATGCATCTCATCAGCGGCTTTGAAAAATATTTTCTATACAAAATACCATCCTGTACTGTAAACCGCGGAGAGGTTACCTTTACCACTTTAGCCCTTTCCTCATCAGGCGGCAATTCCCCTTTGTCTAAAAAATCTTTCATTTCTGTCACCCAATTTTTCTTAGCCTCCTCAATCTCCATAATGATGGGCCTATTAATTGCCGGCATATCAACATATTCAACCATTGGCTCACTAGCCTTTCCATTCATTTCGCCTCCAGCCGCCCTACTCAAAGCATCAGCCTTAGAATTCTCCGCCCTATCAATTTGCACCAACTCCCAAAACTCAAACCCGCTCAAAACGCTTCTCGGCAGATTGCAATACCTGACCAAAACTGAGTTTAACACTCCATACTCGCCTCTAACTTGGTTCACAATCAACTGAGAATCAGAATGAACTACGATCCTGTTTACCTCGATATCCCTTGCCAATTCAATTCCCGCCACCAAGGCCTCATACTCTGCCTGATTATTTGACACTGAAAACTTGAACCTGAATGCCTTCTCATATCTACACTCTTCGTCTGGTGATACCAAAATTATTCCCGCTCCGCCCCTATCCTTGGCCGACGAATCATCTACATGTAAAACCCAGCAATCTTCCGGCCTCTCCTTCTCTTCAACCAAACTAGGCACCCCCCCGCCTTACCACCTTTCTCTTCCCGCTCTCCTCAACCAATTCCGCCTGAGATTTGGTAAATGAAGTTTCAACAATAAAATCTACCAACGCCTGCGCCTTTATAGCCCGACGGGACTCATATCGGATATCAAATTCAGTCAGTTCAATCGCCCATTTCAACAATCTTCCCGCTGAGTCAGGCTGTTGCAAAATCTTTCTCAAGGAGCATCAGATAAAACAACAACTGTATGCGCGACAAAATATGCCCTCAATTTCCTCGCCGCCACCACCAGAGCATAAGCTAATTTCTCGGCATAGAAATATCTCGACTCTATCTCGCTCAGAGCCTTGGAAACATAATAAATTGGCCTCTGAATACCTCCATCTTCCTTTACCAAAACTGCCGCAACAGCATAATCAGAAACCGCCAAATATACAAACAACTCCTCTCCTTCAACTGGGCTACACAACAATGGTGGCTTCCCCAAATAAGCTTTCATTTCTTCGAACGCCACTCTGCATTCCTCATCCCATTCAAACTTTTTCCTGCCTTTCAGCACCTTAAAAAAGGGTAAACATCTCTCTGTAGATTTAGAAATAAATCTCCCCAATGCGATTATTCTACCATTCAACCGTTAAATCTCATGGATAGACGTCGGAGGCGACATGTCCAACAAAGCCTGAATTTTCTCTGGGTTGGCCTCAATCCCGCGTCTGTTCACCAAAAACCCCAAAAGCTTTCCCGCCGTAACACCGAAAGTACATTTACTACGATTCAACTTCATTGAATTTCGCCTCAAGTTCTCAAAAGTTTCGGCGAGATCTAAAAATGATTATTCTCCTTAGTTTTGATCACCATATCATCAATATATGCTTCAATATTCCGCCCAATTTGCGACTTGAACACCTCATTTACCATCCGTTGATATGTCGCCCCCGCGTTCTTCAATCCGAAAGGCATCATCTTATAACAAAAATTTCCCTTTGGGGTCCTGAAGGCAGTTTTCGCCGTGTCCTCCTCAGCCATCTTGATCTGATGGTATCCAGAATAAGCATCAATGAAGCTAAAGACCTTGTGGCCGGCAATGGAATCAACCAGTTTGTCAATCTTCGGCAAAGGATAACAATCCTTAGGGCATGCTGTATTCAAGTCTGTGAAATCTATGCACATCCTCCATTTCTTATTCGACTTTAGAACCATCACTGGACAGGCCAACCAAATGGGATATTGTATCTTCTCTATTATTCCCGCCTTCAACAGCTTCTCAACCTCCTCCAAAACCGCAACCTCCTTCTCAGGCGACAAATGCCTCGCCTTTTGCTTGAATGACTCTACATTCGGATCAGCATTCAAATAGTTCATAGCCACATTCTCGTCAATGCCCCGCATATCTTCAGGCCGCCAAGCGAATACATTCAAATTATCCTTCAAAAATTCAATCAAGCTTTCTCGCTCATCCCGCGATAATTATTTACCAATCTTGATCTTCTGCTCTGGAAAATAAGCATTGATTTATACTTCCTCCAACTCTTCTCCTGCCTGAATATCAAGATCATCTCGCACTTGCAGCGTTTCAACCTCCATTATTTTCCTTTTCTTCCCCTTGGCGACAACGCCTTTCTGGGATCATCAAAAACGTTCCCAGTAGGCCGCCCCTCTGCATCTTCCACCACAATATTCTCACAGTCCTCATCTGATTCATCAGCAAACTCCTCAACAGCCTCCTCAACGATTTCTTCGATCCTTGGCTCTGCCATATGCAAAAGCCTCATAACTCTCGCATAACTTAAATTTTGGGCCACATTAACAACCTCTATTGCAAAATTGTTCTCGTCATTAACCTCCCGCTCAGCAACCTCAAGCTCGGGTTCCCGCATCCCCACCACATAAACTTCCTGCTCAGGAGCCACGTCCTCAGGTTATCGCAACTCAACCACTTCATTCACAGATTCTCGCACAACAATCACACCAGATTCTCGCACCTCATGTACTTCAACTGTCATTAATTCTGGAGTCTCCCTTGTCGCCGCCACCACCATAGCTATACCATCCATCATTCTCTCAGTCACAACCTAAATAGACTCATCATTCACAACTTCCACAATTTCAACCATGCTTATCCTCAATGGGCGAGAATCAGACTTAGTAGTCATGTAGCTCGTACTTTCCGCCTTCGCCTTCTGCATTTCTTTCTTCTTCCTTATCACCGTGATCACCTCACTCTTCAAACAACCTATCCCATTGGGAGTAGGATATTTCACCCTTTGGTGGGGAATCGACAAAACCATTTCAAAGCTCTGCATGAACGGGATTCCGACTATAGCATTGTAAGGGGAAACAAGATCAATCACCATAAATTCAATGTTCTCGCTTCTCGCCAATCTTCCTTCTCCAATCTCAACCTTCAGCATAATCGTTCCCTTCACCTTAACAGAATGGTTGGTAAAGCCTTCCAAGTATCCCTTGTGCGGCACCAAATTGGCCTCTGTGTAATTCATCCTTTTAAAAGCATCATAATACAAAACGTTCCTGCTTGCCCCTGAGTCCACCATAACTCGCTGCACAATGTTATTGCCTGGATAAATAGTGATGATTATAGGCTAATTACCGTGACTCTTAGAGAGAGCCAATTCTCGCCTGGAGAAGCTGATCACCCTATCTTCGCTGGCGGGATATTGGGGAACATCAAAAGTATGCGACAAACTTATGATTTGGTTATTCAACTGGGCCATACTGGGCAATGGGTCATAAATCACATCAACCATATTTCTCTCCGTCCTTCTCTGATCATCCCGCCCCACATTTTCCTCCAAATATTCCTTCAAATCCCCCCTATCAATTTGCATTTGAATCACTCTCCTCAAGTTATAACAATCATCTATTTTTTGTCCTCTGTCTTTATGATAATCACAGTAACTGCTTTTGTCCATTGCCATAGTTGTTCCTTCTTTGATGGCATACGGCCCAGGCAAATTCACCCTTTTCAAAATCTCGCTAATTGGGGTGTTCAACCTACTATATTTGATGATTCTCCTTAGCTGATCACCTTGGCCACCACCACGGCCAGTACCACGTCCACCACCATGGCCCCCACTACCTCCTTCCTGACCTCCGCTTCGATTTTCGCCATCTCTCCTACTATCATCAAGCACAAGATCAACTCTATCCTTCATCACTTTTTTTGCAAACGAACTTGCCGCATGAGCCACTTTCACCTCCGGATCTTTCTCACCACCACAAAATCCTCTAACTCTTTCATATAACTCCCCATTTGTTTTTGGCAACCTCATACCTAACTCTTGCTTGAAAGGACATGCTAGCAAACTGGCATTGTACAACATAATTATTTCACCTTAGCCAATATCAGAAATTTGATTTGCCACTTTCATGAAACTGTCTGTAAATTTTGCAATCCCTTCACCCTCCTTTTGCTTAAGGCTGCACAACTCCTGCTTTTGCACTGGTTGTGCCTCAGACGCACTAAATATTGCCAGGAAATTTTCTTTAAAATCATGGTAACCATTTATCGATTCTGAAGGCTGAGCCAAAAACCACTCCAGGGCATGATCAGCCAGTGTGCTCACTAAAGCTCTGCACAACATCGCCTCATTCTCAGTCAGCAAAGACATTGTCGCTTCAAACCCGCCCATATGGGTCATCACCCTAGAATTCCCGGAATAGCACGGCAGATGAGGCATGCGGAAATTTGGATCTGGGGCTACACTCTGAATATTTCTAGCAAATGGAGCAAAAAAATGACCTTTTTTCTTCCACCTTCTTGGTTCCCGCCTCTAACTCTTTTATTTTCTTGGCCATTTCCGTCATCTCATTCTTCCATCTCTCCTCTTCCTCCTTTTTTGCCTTTTCAACCTCAGCAGCCCTAGCCAATTCAGCGGCTTTCAAGGCTTCGACAACCTTCTCTGCCTCTGCGGCTTTCCTGGCTTTAGTATCTCTCCTTTCCTTCTCCTTTTCATACTCCCTATCCTTCCTTTCTTGTCGCCTCCTCTCCCTATCTCGCGGTGACTCTTCATCTTGATGCCGCCTGTCAGAATGTCGCGACGAATGCGACCTTTCCTCAGAATGCTTGGTTTTACTAGGCACATATTCCTTATCAAACGTCGAACCACTGTCGGACTCATCACTTTCATACTCAAAATAGTAAGAATTATCCCTTGAATTGCCAGACTTGTGATATATCTTCCTCTTCCTCCTTTTCCCTTCCAAATCATCAGCTTTCCTTTTAGCAACAGCCCCCTCTGATCTTGCTTTACCATGATCCCTCCTATGATCCCTGGTCTTATCTTTAGGCGGCGGTATATCCCTCGCCCGCCTTGGCTCATTAGCCACACTCATACTGGCTTCTCGCTCGCCAGTTGGGCCCTTTCCCGCTGCCCCAACTATCAACTCCTGTGGAATATGCGAAGGCTCCATATTCATTTCCCTCAACTGCTGATTATTTGCGAGAACTCGTAGCAAAATTTCATTATACGCCCTCAATCTATCCGCCTTAGCCCTGGCATCGTCATTCTTGGATGGGGCGGGAATTTGCTCTTCCGCCACTGCCTTCGCCTTTTCAACCCTCGCCCTTTCATCTCGCCCTCTAGCCCGCCTGACGCTAGAGTCCATCTGAGAAGTATGCACATCCACATCCCTCTCCAATCCCCCACCAGCACGAACCTCCTTTGGGTTTGGGGTTGCCAACGTTAAATTCTGGGCGGCCTTCGAATGGGTTGCCTTGTCTTGACCCGTTTCAACAACTTGCAAACTGACAAACAGATATTCCAAACAAATATCTCCAAGCCAAACAACACCTTTACAAACAGAACAACGATCTGACAGCCTTCAAACAACCCTTCTGACAAGAAAATCACCTTTACACAAACTACAAATACACCAGAAATTTCAACAGACTAAACAAATTCACACACCCAGAAACGCATGCTGACAGCCACAAAACAAGGCTTTTGACAATGACCACCTTTACATGAACTACAAATCCACCCCAAACTTCAAACCAAACAAATTTACCCCAACAGGAAAGCTGAGAGCGACTGACAAACAAAGATTTTCTGGGCTCTACCAAAGAACAGGAACAGTGTACCACCTTCAACAAATCACCAACAAACACCAACCTCCATCGGACCAACAAAGAAGAAAACGGTCAGTCCCGACAACGGAACCAACTGATGCTACACGGCTAAATGTGTTGCACAGGAACTGAGCTGAACCGTTGATAATGGATACTCCGGCTGGTTCCTCTTCGAATGGTCTAATGCGTCTCCTACACACAAGCAAGAAAGGTAAACTAAACCGGGGGTGGCTCCGGTAAAACTCCTCCGGCGTGAGAATAAGTGACTGGTAGCAAGGAAAATGGTCAACAATGGAAACTTTAGAGAGAGAGAGAGAGAGAGAGAAAGAGAGCTTAGGGAGAGTGAGAGAGTAACTTACAAATGATATTTTAAGGTTTAAATACCCCCATGCAGCATGTGCCTTGCACATGGGGGACATGTGTCAATCATCCAAAATATCAAGCCAACCACCCCCAAGTTAGTGGGAAAACACTGCTCGCCCAGTCACATCACACTGTTCTGACGGTTGTAGTGGATATACACGTGGCAGCACGTCAGCCTTTTAACGCCACCAGTCACGATTGTCGCCCTTGCGACAATCCTACAAACGAAGGACAAAACTCAAATTGTCGCCAATCCCATCTCTTTACTGTCCTAAACTTGTTGCCCATCAGTTGTACCCATCATGTCGCTAACTGCCACGGGGTACCTCTCGCTTACTACTTACTCTCACGCATTGACATACTCAAGTCACCACTATTATTGCCGCCTAACTCCGAATGTCGCCTCGCCTTCATAGGCTTACTTATAATACCCGCTTTATACACACTTGGCTCACTTGACCCACTTGGCCAACTTTGTACTAGTGGGCCTAACTTTATTGTTTAGGCCCAAATCCATATTTGTCAATCACATCAGTTCTTATAACAAATATAAACTTCTAACAATTATTTTTGGAACAACTGTCAATTTCTCATTTGCTCACTGTATCAATTTGGAACAATTCTTAACTTTCTACATTTGTTCTTGGAACAATTGTTGACATCTCAGTTATTTACTACATCAATTTGAAATAAATGTGAACCTCTCAATCGTTTTTGGAGCAACAAAGTGAACTTCCCACTGTTATTCTTGGAATAACTTAACTTTTCAGTTGTTCTTAAACAATTGTGAGTTGTTTTTGTAACAACCGTAAACATTTCAAACATTTCAGTTTTTCTTGTTGTTCAAGGAAAAATTGAGTTATTTTTATAACAAATGTGAACTTCTCAAAATTACTCAAAATCATATGTTATTTGTATCTGTTTGATACGTTTTAACGATTCAAACAAGCAGTACTTTCAGTTTTTTTTTTTTTGACCTCTAGAGTTTTTAGATATTTTATTTAAATTTTTAGAGGGAAAAAAAAATAGAAAATAGGGAAGAGAGAGAGAGAGAGAGAGAGAGAGAGAGAGAGAGAGTCTTAGCTTTTTGGGAGGAAAGATAGCCTGCCTTTTACTGGGAAGGATAGTCTAGTCAAAAGATAAGTTGTAGACTATAAATGGTTAGTTTCTATAATTCTCGTTCTAGTAGTGGTTTTTATTAGGAAAAAAGATTATTTAATAATTTCCTCTTTATATAAAGAAAAAATATATGAAATTCTATTACACCTCTTTTAATTAACAAAAATATTTTTGCAATTTTCAAATTGTTTTGCGTCCTCCACTTGATCATGCTATGATTCCTCAACTGTATCTTAGAAACTAATAGTTGGGCCTAGTGTTATACTTAAGTTATAAAATATCATTTTTTCTAACGTGCAGTTATTAAATAAGAAAATCAATGTTCTGATAAACTTATTTTAATTTATTCATATTAATAATTATAAAAATATTATTTTTATATATGTTAATGAACGGTATAAACCGAGATACGAACATGGACTTGTTCGAGCTGGGCCCAAATGGATTGGGCCATAAACATAATCCAACACACAAGTATCAGGGTCGAGGAACACTTTCCTCGTATGACGAGGATCATCCACCTCGACCTTATATCATCATGTTTGTGCCATCATACTCTGAGATATCATCAGGTGACGAGGAGAGAAAAGTTCTTACCTCGGCATATCATAAAATGCCGAGGAGAAAGATTTGTTTACCCCGGCATGTTACATTGCCGGCCAAGCACCAAATAACGAGGAAGCAGAATCATTCACCTCGGCCTACTTGCCAAGGCCGAGATAAAACATTTCTGTTCCTCAGCGTTCCGGCTAGCAGATTGCACAGTCCTTATCAAACAAGGATTCTACATTCATGATCCAATCAGGATTACAACTATCAACACCAATCCAAGTCAAACAATGACTCTTTAGCAGATATAATTCTCTTAGGATTATATCTTATCTCTTTACAAGCTCACTTCAACATGGATTCTATCAATCCATCCCTATAAATACAAGGCCCATGGCTCATTATTTGGTACGTTACTTTTTTACATTGCAGAAACTCTGTCAATTTGTTTTCTCACATACAAACCGTGAACTTACTCTCACGCCGGAGGGCCTTTAGCCGGATCCGCCCCGGCTTAGTTTACGCGTTTTCTCTTATTTTCAGGCCTTGCAATCACCGGAGCATTCATCACTTGGATTTGGGCTGATTTGACGATTTTGGCATCATCAATTGGTTTCATTGCTGGGAAATCGATTCAAACACCCTTTGTTTGGCCTGGAATAATCGCCTGAAGCTCGTTTTCTGCCGGAAATTTTCTAGTTTGAACGGAATTTTCTGAACCGTTTTGGGCTCTGTTTTTGATTCGGCCGAAATCTGCAAATTTCCGCCGGAATTTGCCCAGATTTGGTTAAAATCGTTTTAAGCGTTGGAATTTCGTCCCAATTTTGGCCAGAAAAGTTGGCAAGAAATTTTGCAAGGGACAAGGAGGAAGCTATAAAAGAAGAGGTGCAGAAATTACTTAGCGCCGGAATAATTCGTGAAGTCAAGTACCCCGTTTGGTTGGCCAATGTAGTTATGGTGAAGAAGCAAAATGGGAAATGGCGTATGTGCATAGACTTTACTGATCTAAATAAGGCCTGCCCCAAGGACAGCTATCCTCTCCCTGCACTGACAAGTTGGTTGACTCCATTGTCGGACATCAAACTCTCGCTTTTCCTAGATGCCTATTCAGGCTATCATCAGATAAAAATGGCGGAAGAGGACATTGAGAAGACGGCCTTCCAAACACCTGGGGGAAATTACTGTTACATCATGATGCCTATTGGGCTCAAGAACGCGGGTGCCACATACCAACGGATGGTGAATCAAGTTTTTGAAAGCCAAATAGGTCGCAACATGGAAGCTTATATTGATGACATGGTCATAAAGACTAAGGAAGGCAGTCACGTTCCTGACCTGGAAGAGACAATCCACAACCTCCGAGCTAACAACATGAAGCTGAACCCAAGCAAGTGCGTATTTGGAGTAACGGCTGGAAAGTTCCTAGGCTTCATGGTATCACAAAGGGGAATAGAGGCCAACCCTGAAAAAATTAAGGCGCTCATGGACATGAAGGAGCCTACCACGATCAAGGAGGTTCAAAGACTAAATGAAAGAATAGCGGCCCTTGGAAGATTCATCGCCAAATCTACCGAAAAGTCACTGCCCTTCTTCAAGGTATTGAAGGGTACCAAGAGCTTCTCCTGGACTCCCGAATGCTCTGAAGCATTCCTCCGGTTGAAGAAGTACTTGGGTTCACCTCCCTTGCTCAGCAGTCCGACTACCGGTGAGATGCTATATGTCTTCCTAGCTGCCACTGATTATGCTGTCGCAGCTGTCTTAGTTCGGAATGACGAAGGAGTTCAGAAGCCCGTCTAGTATGTCTCTAAGGCACTGTCTGACGTGGAAAGCAGATACTTCAATGTGGAGAAGATAGCGTACGCGCTAGTCATTGCATCGAGGAAGTTACGTGCCTATTTTTCTGCACATCCTATCACCGTATACACCAACGAACCACTGAAGAAGATATTACATAAGTTGGACGGCTCCGGACGTCTCCTTAATTGGTCCATCTCTCTCACTGAGTTTGATATCACTTACCAACCAAGGAAGACCCTCCCGGTAATGCCTCCTTTGGTTGACTTCATGGTCGAGACTCGCCTTTATGGGTGAGCATCTCCCCACCTCTCTAAGCAAAATGCACCAAGTGGGATAAAGACTCTCCCATTGAACTCCCACCCAACTGTTGGATCCTGTATACGGACGGATCAGCCACAAAGGAAAGAAGCGGAGCTGGAATTGTACTAGCAAGCCCAGAAGGAGAATATACTACGCAAGACGCCATCCGTTTCAAGTTCCCTGCCTCCAATAATCAAGCTGAATATGAAGCTCTAATATTTGGCATTGAGCTAGCCTCCTTCTATGGAGCAACTAAGGTGGCGGCTTTCTGCGACTCCCAACTCATTGTCAAACAAGTAAAGGGAGAGTATAATGCCCAAGACCCCACCCTTGCCAAGTATAGAGACCTGGTCCTAGATATGACGAAGAAGATGGAATTTTTCGAGCTCAAACAAATTGGCAGGGAAGATAACCAAGTCGCAGACGTTCTCTCCAAACTGGCAACCATGGACGTGTCTAAGACCAGTCCATATGTAGTTTATGCCGAGGAACCTGCGTACGAAAGACTACAAGTCATGCTCTTAGATGGAGAGGAGAGATGCTGGATCGATGACTACATTGAATACATTGAGAAGGAGAAACTCCCCGAAGATGAAGCTCAAGCTAAACTCATCAAGAAGAAGTCTCCAAGGTTCGTGGTAATGAACGGAGTCCTCTACCGAAGATCATTCACGAAGCCCCTGCTAAGGTGTGTCTATCCCAAGGAAATTGAGAACCTCTCGCGTAAGTGCATGAAGGCGTTTGCGGCGGACACCCGGGGCCAGTAACCTTAGCCGACAAGATCATATCGCTAGGTTACTACCGCCAAACCTAAGGGAAGACGCGCACGCCTATGTTAGAAAATGTGACAAGTGCCAAAGATTCTCTCGACATTCCTAGACTACCTAGCTGAGCAAACACTTGTAATACCTACGTGGCCATTTGATATGTGGGGAATCGATATCATCGGACCCTTCCCTCCCGCCCGTGGTAATTGCAAGTACGTGATAGTAGCTGTTGATTACTTCTCCAAGTGGATAGAAGCCAAGGCATTAGCCAAGATAACAGAAGAGAATGCAATCAACTTTGTCCATGACAACATCTGGTGCAGATTCGGCCTTCCACATACAATTGTCTCTGATCATGGACTGCAATTTTCTACGGCATTCACTGCAGAGTTGGGAAGAGTAAAAGTCCGCCATGCAAAATCTTTAGTTAGCAGACCACAAGGCAACAGTCAAGCAGAAGCAGCCAACAAACTGGTTCTAACCGCCCTTACCAAGAACCTTGAGGGACGCGAGGGTATATGGTTGGACGAACTTCCCCTAGCATTATGGGCTGTTCGCACAACCACCCGGGGGCCAACCGGGGAAACCCCATTCGCACTTACCTTCAGGTCTGAGGCTATGGCACCAGCGGAGATGGCCCTCCCTACTGTGAGGAACTCCCATTATGATGAGCAAGTCAACAAGGTTAATAGGCTCTTAGACCTAGACCTGATAGATGAGAAACGACTAGCCGCGCAGATGAGGATGGTGAATTACAAGCAAAGGACCAAGGCATACCACGACAAAAGGGTCATCAGAAGAGTATTCCAAGTAGGCGATTGGGTACTTAGAAAGATTGAGGCTACTGGTCGGAAGGCAGAACAGAACAAGCTCTTCCCAAATTGGGAAGGTCCCTACATCATCACTCAAGTCATTCGAGAAGGGACCTACAGATTGAAGACCAAGGAGGGGAAAGATCTCAAGCATCCATGGCACTCCGACAACCTTAGAAAATATTATCACTAGTCTAGTTTATTTTACAGTAGATTAGTTTCTTGTTTTCTGTCTTTTATTTTTGTTAGTTGATAGGATTGCAGTTCGATGTAATCGCATTTCAGTTTTACGAAAGCAGTTTCTTCCAACATGCAAAGCAACTATCAATTCTTCACACAGACACCAGAAGATGAGGACCTTATTCCCGACTCTTCGAATCATACACTTTACATCCTAACAAGGATCCGCCTTGACCTAGGATTACAAATCACAGTCAAGACCAAGGGTCCTCCTTGGCCTAATGACTTTACATCCTAACAAGGGTCCGCCTTGACCTAGGATTACCAATCACAGTCAAGACCAAGGGTCCTCCTGGGCCTAATGACTCTACATCCTAACAAGGGTCCGCCTTGACCTAGGATTACAAATCGCGCCAAGCACCAAGGGTCCTCCTTGGCTCGATGACTTTACATCCTATCAAGGGTCCGCCTTGATTCAGATTATAAACCAAGCACGCACCCGAGGAGTCCTTCCTCGGCATAATGACTTGCCTCACGTCAAGACAAGGGAACACCTTGTCACTACGACTAGAAGGCATCACGTCTAAAACCTGAGCACGAGTCATCTTCCTCGGCATAAGGAGACGAAAAAGAAGAATCACCCCAACAGTCAAAGCCGAGGAGTCCTTCCTCAGCCTATATGACTTAAGAGAGTACAGTTAAAGCCAAGGAGTCCTTCCTAGGCCTAATCACTTGCTCAACAATTAGGAAACGAGGGACCCTCCTCGGATCCCACCTTCACAAGTTTTATGCCCAAGCTTAGCATGTGAACAAACACAATAAATTCATTGAAATAATATGAATTAAAAAAAAGGACTTTTCATTGATATTCAAGAAAAATTACAAGTCCTATCGTCTATTACAAAAAGCAAGAAAAGAAAGAGAAAAATCCTATCTAAACTTGCTGGCCATCATTAAAAGGATCCTCCAGCCATTGCTCTGTGATAGTACCAGGGGGAGGAAGAACGGCTTGGTCAACATGGGCATCAGTCCTCTCAGCCTCCTCTCCCTCAACCTCGGCCTCGGGCTCCCCTTCATCCTGAATCGCCTCCACCAAGGCTTTGATGTTGCCGGGGATGACAGAAGCAGGCTTCCATGTTGCTCGGCTTTCTCGGGCATCCTTATCAGCTATAACTGCCAAGTTATAATCATAAAAGGGAACCAGATGATGAAGAGCCCTGACCTCTTCGGCGTATTGATCCCGACAAATCAGCTGAGCAACCTTGTTAATATCCAAGCCGGTGAAGGGGTCAGCCAAGATACTTCGGGCCAGGTGGAGATAACCATCTTCAAACATGGTGGCCGTTTGCTCATCCACGACATCTTGAAAGGCCGAACTAGCCATCATGGCATCCTTGAAGGCCTGGCTTTCTTTAAATCGGGCAACAGCCTCCTCTTCCCTAACAGGAAAGGAAGGGTAGCCTCAAACCCTCGGAACTTTGCTTCGGCCTCCTCGGCCCTTGTTTGGACCTCGGCCTTAGCCTTCTTTGCCTCCTCCACCTCAGCATTTTTTAGCCGGAGTTGCTCCTCGGCTTTATCTCGGGTATCCTTGGCCTGAGCACGAGCTTCCTCGGCTCTCTTTACCTCGGCCTCAACCTTGGCCTGAGCAGCTTCAAGCTCGGCCTCTTTAGCCTTAAAGAGTTTAGCCAAGTTAGCCGCTTGGGCTTCACTCGTCTTCAGAGCAGCTTTGGCATCAACCACTCGTTTCTCTTGGGCCTTGGCCAAGACATCCTCATAAGCCGCAATGCTGGCTTGCTGCAAGGAAAACTTGTGTTAGAACCATGAGCAATCACAAGTAAAAACAACAAAGTTAAAAGTACGAGATCACTACCTCAGCTAACATGAGTCCCTTACGGCAGAGCAAATGGTCCCTGCTCGCCTTCCCCTTCACCAGGGTGTCATATACATCCTCGTCTAAGGCCCTTTGGATGGGAGCTCGGCCCAACTTCATCATGTAACTCTTCCTGTCTAGCACAGGAAGGCCCCTTAGACGGGGTACGTTTGCCACCATGAGCTGAGCAAGCTTCTCAGCATCAGCTTGAGTTTTGGCGGTTTGGATGGTCAAGGGAGGAGGAACCTCAGGATTGGAAGTCCCACCAACAGTTTCCCTCTTGGCTGCTGGCTCCTCAATACTAGCAATTTGGGCTCTCTTGGAGCCAGAGTGCCTAGGGACGAGGCCGGGTCACCTCGGCCTCCACTTCCTGGCATCAACATGGAGGCTATGACCCTGGCGCTTGATGGGTTGGTTTGTTCCTCAGTCGCCGCTTCCTCGGCATTTACCTCCCCATGCAGTTTGAGGGGAAGGGGTTGATCACCCTGCACATTCAGCACCAAGTTACGGGCATTGGCTTCTTCCCGTCTTTCCACCAAGCCAGACTTTTTGCTCAGCTTCCTCTTTTGCTTCACTAGTTCCATGGGGCTCAATCTCCTCGTAGACATTTCAGCCTCTTCCTCGGGGGTTAGATCTGCAAAGAAAAAGACGAGAGTTAAACACGAGCAGAAGAAGAAAGGAACATCCAAAAAATAACCAAGTACCAAGAGTTAAATATTTACATCCAACTATGTTTATCTCTTCCAGACATTGGTCCGGGGGATGGGACTTGCACCTAATGCAATCCTCATGAAATACTAGGCCGGGGTGAACTGTCCAGTCGTTAAAACGCCTCCCCCTCTTTACGGTGACGAGGGGAACTACCCCGTCCCTCGACCCCGGCATCAATCCAGCCTGGACGTAGTAATGATCCGAAGATTCTATCACCGACCAATCAAGGACCCCCACCTCGGCAAATGTCTCCAAATGCTGGATTAAAGCCTGAGTCCACTCATATTGTTGGACAGGAAATGACGAAGTTGGATCCTTGCAAGGAGATTGGAACTCCCAACCTTGGCGACTCTCAACCCGGATGACATGGTTATCCCAGCCTGCAACTTTGCTAGACATGGGGAGAAGCAGTTTTGGTTTTGTGGATGCACTCCTAATGATGAGGAGCCAACTTTTCTTGACAAATTGGACATTATAGAAATGCCGAAAAGCTCCCATGGTCGGCTCATACCCTAAGCTA
Source organism: Adenophora triphylla var. japonica (assembly GCA_022495995.1). Classification (NCBI taxonomy): domain Eukaryota; kingdom Viridiplantae; phylum Streptophyta; class Magnoliopsida; order Asterales; family Campanulaceae; genus Adenophora; species Adenophora triphylla. The sequence goes on along the minus strand of JAFEMH010004368.1, from coordinate 35,852 downwards.
CGGCAGAGGACAATGAAGCTAACAAGAACCCGAACACCATTAGCTCCTAGCATGGCCGGCACTGCCCTTACATCGTCCAAAAATTCACAGATGAAGGGGTCCAAGGGAAGACGAAGTCCCTGTTGAAACTGTTTGAAGTAGAAATGGACATAATCTTGATTGTAATAAAAGCTCTCCTCCTCCTTCTTCGTCTTAAGCTCAAGCTTGCCCATATAAGTTATCTTGTACTCAGCTTTATCTACCCTGTATTTGGAGTATAGCTTTTCCAGCATGGGATCCCCGGCCCTAGGGGCCCTCTCTTGTCGCCTCCCCGTACCTAGGCCTCCTCTTCCTCGGCCTCCCCTTCTTCAAACCAGGCAGGCATCAGCCTGGGTACCTTCCACAAAGGCGTCAACTATGCTGGTGGACGAGGAGGGTTCTCCTTCTCTTCCCGTCATATCTGCATAAAGACGAGGGGACAAAGTTAGTTACCTCGTCGATGGCTGATCTTAGGACGGGGAAGGGAGATTCCCCTCCTCGTCATTTCATAAGGCCGAGGAGGGAGCCTTACCACTCAGACGCTCACGCATTTCACGATCTGAGGCCGGATAGAACAGTTCGGTGTGCTCCACTATCTCGGCCCTATTCTCAAGCAACACAATATTACGAGTTGACGAATCAATTCGGTCTATTCTTGTGCTATCAGGGTATTGGATGAACATCCGAGTACGGCCATAACCCCTCAACATCTTTCCTATGTCATCCAGGGTGAGCATCAACCATGGACCTCTCTCCCTCCGATAAACCCTCAGGTTGCCGGTGTGATATCCGTAACGGAATCGGGGGGAATGGTCCCAAGAATGAGCCATTTCTAAGGGGAATCAAAGATTAAAGGGGGAGTTCATTCAATATTCAAAGTACAACAAAATGCAAAGAAAATCAAAGACTTGAAGTTTTGGGAGTTAAAGACAGAAATTTATGAAGAAAAGCTTCAATCTTCAACAATGGCAGTTCATTTTTCTTGACTCATCCACAATTTCTCCTAAAAACCCTAGAATGATCAAGATCAGAAGCGAAATGCATAAAAGGGAAGGAATTTCATACCTGAGTTTATAGGAACGGTTGAAGTCACAACGAAATCAACACCGCCGGAGAAATAGACCTTCGCCGGAAACTGGGTTCGAACAGACTAAGATCGCCGAAATGCTTTGTCGCCTGAACCTTGCTATTCGCTCTCAAATGCTTGGGGTCTGTAAAGATTGAAATGAGAAGGGTTTTAGCTTTTTATAACCCCTTAATCGGGTCAAACCCATGGGTAAAGCAAAAATCCGGGTCTGGCGCCCCCTAAATTGAATGCTGGTAACGATTTCCAAAGCATGACAAGACATGGGGGGCCCCGTGTAATCATAAGAATATTAACCGTCAGATAATGAAGAGACGCCGAGGACACGTGTCAAAACCTGTTCATATCCCCTAAGCCGAGGACGAGATGACTTTCTACTCGTCCTAAGCCGAGCTAGAAAGTCGGGGGCCACTGAATGGTATAAACCGAGATACGAACATGGGCTTGTTCGAGCTGGGCCCAAATGGATTGGGCCATAAACATAATCCAACACACAAGTATCAGGGCCAAGGAACACTTTCCTCGTATGACGAGGATCATCCACCTCGACCTTATATCATCATGTTTGTGCCATCATACTCTGAGATATCATCAGGTGACGAGGAGAGAAAAGTTCTTACCTCGGCATATCATAAAATGCCAAGGAGAAAGATTTGTTTACCCCGGCATGTTACCTTTCCGGCCAAGCACCAAATAACGAGGAAGCAGAATCATTCACCTCGGCCTACTTGCCAAGGCCGAGATAAAACATTTCTGTTCCTCGCCGTTCCTGGCCAGCGATTGCGGTCCTTATCAAACAAGGATTCTACAGTCATGATCCAATCAGGATTACAACTATCAATACCAATCCAAGTCAAACAATGACTCTTTAGCAGATATAATTCTCTTAGGATTATATCTTATCTCTTTACAAGCTCACTTCAACATGAATTCTATCAATCCATCCCTATAAATACAAGGCCCATGGCTCATTATTTGGTACGTTACTTTTTACATTGCAGAAACTCTGTCAATTTGTTTTCTCACATACAAACCGTGAACTTACTCTCACGCCGGAGGGCCTTTAGCCGGATCCGCCCCGGCTTAGTTTACGTGTTTTCTCTTATTTTCAGGCCTTGCAATCACCGGAGCATTCATCGCTTGGATTTGGGCTGATTTGACGATTTTGGCATCATCAGTTAAATTGCATATTTATAAAAGCATATAAATAATTTCGCCATCTCATGTGAGTGGAGACCAAAAATTGGGCACAAGAATTAAGAAACAGTAGGAGAGAAAATTAGTGGGAGTATGTGTTTGTGAATATGAAAAATAAAATATGAGGAAGAATGAGTGACATGAATAGTAAATTAATTGGTGTTGTAAGTATAAAAGTAAAGTATGAAAGAAAATGAGTAGAAAAAATAGTATAAAAATTTATCATTTTGAGCCATCTCCATTCACGTGAGACGGACAAAAAAATAATAATTATCCACTCACATCACATGAGACAGGGAGGAGGAAGTATATTGATTACCTTATATTATATAAGGAGCTATAAAAACATGGCCAAGTAAAACCAATAAAAATTTAATGGTAATATTGGATTACTATTGTTGATTGACTTAGATAACACTGATTCCATTCCACTTTGTTGGCCACAATTCCATCAGGTTCCATCCCACATTGTTGGCCACATCTCCAACTAAAATAATTGAAATTACATAATTTTATGATTAACATTGAATTTCTAAGTAGGTGTTGAAAGCATAAGTTTTTGGAAACAAAGTGTTTTCTTATTTTGAATCGATTTCAAAATGGTAAGTTGATTTTGAAACTTTCATAAAAGATTTATATATTTGTTAATAATGTAAATATCTTTTATTTATGTACATATATTTATATTAAGACTAACCTACTAACAAAATATCTTTCCTTGTGAGTGTGCTTCATGTTTCCTTGTAGGATTTGAAAACTCACAAAAGGAAAGCTGTTGATTGCGTGGAGATCTTCTCAATGGTGCATATAAATACAAGGACATCAGCACAAGAGAAGACACGACTTTTAAGAGAGAAAAATACATTTGTTCTTCACGTTTTTCAATAATGTTATTTTAGGTTGTGAGTGAAGGTTGTGACATACATCCGAACTCACATCTAGGTTTTTGTCAAGTTTTTTGTTTTTTACTTCTGATTGGAATAGAGTCTGCTTGGGAAAGAGAGTCTGTTCTTGTCATAGAAGGTGATTAGAACTTGTTTAGTATTTTCGTCTTTTAATTTTCACTTATTGGTGTTTTTGTAAACAACAAAGATTTTAATAGTGAAAAGTTTTTGGGCGTAAGCCTTGTTTGAAGAAGATCTCACAGGGTACGAAGGCGGTCTGAGGCTGATAAGGCCAAAAATTTGAAGAAGCCTGGAGGCAAACCTTCCACAGCCATTGCCTGTGATAAAGAAGAGGAAGAAGAGGAAGAACAACCTCTAACCAGAACAAGAAAGCCAAGTGCTCCTCCAGCTGTTGCTCCACCTGTTGATGCTCCTCCAAATGACAAAGATGAGGAATCCCTTGCAACATCCTAATGGAGCTTAAAGGGAAGAAGAAGGTAGCTGAAGCTGATTTAGAGCCTATTGTTGAGGAGGCTGAAGATTCTGATAGGAGCTATGAAAGTGATGACACTGCATCGGACGAGAACTTCAAGCTGGGACGTGATGAGTTAGATTAAGAAAAAGAGGATCAATCCCTTGATGCCCCCTCTGATGATGAGCTTGAAGCTGAAATTGAAAAGGTGCCCTCAGTTTCAAAGGATGTGCCTGCAGATGTGCACACATCCAAACGCACATCCACCAGGCAGAAAGCACAAAAGGGTATTTCTAAAACCCTTTCTATCTCTACTGCTTTAAAACCTATTTCATCCAAGTTTTTATCAGTTGATTCCTCTTATAGGCATGCTCAAATTATGAATAAGGCTTTCATTGTTGAAATAAAAAGAGATAGGGAGACTTTCTCTAAATTGGGCTTAGACCAATTCTTTGAAGAGAGAGGCTTGTTTTTAACTGTTGATCACCCACTTCCCTTCCTTCCCAAACTGGTTTATGAGTTTTATGCCAATCTGACCAAAGGGCTAGACAGACCTTCATCCCCTATGTTTTTTTTCAGTATATGTGAGAGGCAAGTTTATCAATTTTTCTCCCTCTATGATAAATGATCTCCTGGGCTTAGAGAGTGGGTTTAATCATGTTTGTGATATATATGAGGAAGAACTGGTTTCAAACATTACCCATGGAAAAGTAGCATCTTGGCCCATCAAGCCAAAGGACTTAGGTAGTGGTTCCCTTACTTCATTGTACTGCATTCTCCACTCCATCCTAACTGTCAACCTCTGCTCTTCCAATAATAAAACCTCTGTAACTAGAGTTCAAGCTGATTTGCTCTATAGGTTGGGTGCTAAGAAGAACATAAATTTTGGTGAGTTTATATTTAGGAAGATTTGTGGGTATGGTGAATCTCCCTCCAAGAAATGGTCCTTTCCTTACCCTTCTCTCATCTCCAAAATCCTGATTGCCCAAGGTGTGAAGGCTGAAAAAGGTGAAGTTAGGGTTGATAAGTTTGATTTGTTCAAAGAATTCAAAACCTTGTTAGATGAAAAGCAAAGGTTTGTTGATCTCCCACTAGGATTTGTGCTTGAAATTGCTATGCCAGATGTGGGCACATCCAGTACCATATCTGTGTCTCCCTTTGATGCCAAAATGCAAGACCTAGATGCAGAAATTGCAGCTGCTGAAGCCCTTACCACTGCACTGAATGATCAAATGCAAGCCTCCAAATCCCATGCTAACAACCTCAAAGCTCTCAAGGACAGACTTCTAAGATGGCATGCAACTCTTTCTGTTCAAAAAGGGGGAGAAGAATCTAAAGCTGATGCTGCTGATCCTGCTACTGATGCTCCTGACTTCTCATCTTGGAGAAGCTGGGATCTTTAAATTTAGGGGGAGTGAAGTTTATATGTTTTGTTTTAATATGTGGTGGTTCTTAAAATAATTTTTAATATCTGTCTTTAATATTCTCCTAGATTAAACAATGGTATGTAAAGCTTAAAACAGGTTGCTGAATGGTTGTTTTAGTTATATTTATTAAACTGCAAGTTTTTGTTCTAATTTGGTTTATGCAGTTGTGTGTGAATGTGTTGACACATCTGCACACACATCCATTCAGGGGGAGATTTTGAATTTGAAAATATTGATCTTAGTGATCAAATCATAAATCTTTGATTTTGACCAGAAAGTCCAAATAGGGGGAGATTGAAAGCGTGAGTTTTTGGAAACAAAGTGTTTCCTTATTTCAAATCGATATCAAAATGGTAAGTTGATTTTGGGACTTTCATGAAAGCTTTATATACTTGTTAATAATGTAAATATCTTTTATTTATGTACATATATTTATATTAGGACTAACCTACTAACAAAAGATCTTTCCTTGTGAGTGTGCTTCATGTTTCCTTATAGGATTTGGAAACTCACAAAAGGAAAGCTGCTGATTGCGTGAAGATCTTCTCAATGTGTAGCGATGCGTGAATTTTTAACATCTCGGAGTCGCCACTTATCATTTATTTAGGAAAACAATAAGAAAAACCTTTTTGATTTTGAAGAGATTTGAGGGTTCGGGGGTTAAGTTATGGAATGGGAAGGTCGAGGAGCACCCATTCCACCCAATCTGGAGATCGGTCTTGCCAATTGAGTATTGCCAACCTTTTCAATAAATAAGAACAAGAAAACCCTAATCAATTTCTTGATTAGGAATGTCAGATTGTACGCTTCGAGATCATCTCCATGGATTGAAGGGACTCTAGGCTAATCCTTTTGATGGGATTACACTACTCTAAAAGCCAATAGAGATGTTGAGAAGAAGAATAAAACTATAGGAGTTTACCTATCGTTTGGAAAGTAATTGGTTTAGAACGTGGTTCTAAGATGTCTTCTCGGTCGAGAAGTGATTCGGGCAGAGTATCGTATTGATTTTAGGCTTGAGCCTTGATGTTCGTCAATCAACAGGGTTGATGGACGAATTTGGGAGTTGTTTGTGAGTGATTTGAAGGAATCTTTCGTGGAAAGAAGCCAACAAATTGTGTGTGTTGTGTGTTTTCGATCGTCGATCGGGGACCTCTGAAATACTGAAAGCCATCAAGTATTTATAGGGGTTTAAGAGGTGGATGGATGACTTGGTCACCAAGATTAGGAGACTCAAGGAAGGTTCCAGAACTCAACTGTGATTGGATGACCGGATTGATAAGGTTTTATCTAGAAATGAGTTTGAAACGGAGAAGGAGAGTGATTCTGCATATCCTGTAGAGGGCTTGTCTCGCGCGAAATACGTATGTCTCGTGCGAGACAACTAGTCGGTTGACTATTTTGTCCTCTTCAGTTATTTCGTTAGTCAGTTAAGTCCAAAACTAACGAGGTTAGTTAGAAACTTAACAAAACATGATGAAATTGACATACTTTTATCAAAACATAAAAGAGAGACGAAGAGTAGTGTAATCATGAATTATTGATTCAGAATGGGGAGTCTTCAGAGCCCCTCGGCAACAAGACTTATGGAAAAAGTCATGTCGTCGATAGAAAAGACATCATTCTGAACATTGGGATGGTCGTGCCGCACGGCTGCCTACGTATCTCTATCGGAGAATCAGACCAAAACGTAGTTCAACTCCTGTGATGATGTGTTGCCTTTTCGCGGGAAAAATTCGATTTTTGCGTTTCTTTGAAAAACCAAATAAAACCGGAAAAAAAATGGAGTCGCCACGCCATTTTAATTTTGAAGGCCAAAACTTTGAAAAAAGCCCGAGATCAGAGATTTAGGTTCGGAGGTCATGTTACGCGTCGGGAAGGACGTTAGTGTGCACCCGACGCGCCTCGTAAAAACGAGTCTTCCAAGCTGAAAATCATTTGTGTGTGTGTGTGTGTGTGTGTTTTGGCCAAAATAAGTTGAAACTCAGAAAAGTAAAAATTGGGATATCTTTTTAAGACTTTAAACTGATCCCATGATTTTTTGGAAGATTTTTGGATTGAGATTTGGTACTCAAAAGACCTTTTGAAGTTGAGAGCCATTTCTGCCAGAATGAAAAAGGCAGTGGACCTTTGATTTTGAAAGGGATTCAAGGGTCTTAAAACTTCATAATCTGGATAAACTCAGAGAATGAAAGTTGTTCTAGACACCTTAAATAAAGTTTGTGCGAAGGAATTTTCCATTTTGGAGAAGATTTGAGGGGTCAAAACCTTCTGGAAACCTCAGATATGAGATCTGGATTCCCAGAAGCTGATGAACTAGCCTCTGAAAGAAAATTTGAAAAGAGGAGTTTTACTCACCCAAAAAATAAGGTAAAAATATGTCTGGAAAGCTCTGGATGTTGGCTACAAAAAGTATTTTGTAGTCAACACCAAATTCCAAGTTCATCTATGTCCAGAAATTAAGACCATGGACTGAGGTCTGAGAAAATTGCTACTGGACAGCAACTTCTCAAGAAAGAAAATATGATTTTAAGGGGGGTTTTGCATCCATGCTTGTCCCCATTTCCCTAGGTTTTGGTTAGTGATCACTAGACATTTTAGTGGTGAATCAACTATACCAAACCATCCTTGGGGTACATTAGGACTAAGCATTTCATTTGCTTGGGGAGGGGGATTTTACCCTTTGAAATCAAGATTTAGTGCTTGAAAATGGTTTTTTAGGGTTTTGAAAGTGCATTTTTGCAAGTAAGCAAGAAAAGCTTTGAAAATAATGTTGATCTTTGTAGAAGATCATCCATGGAGATGGTCTTCCATGGTGATCTTCTTAGATCTAGAGAAAGAAGATGAAAGAACTACATTTTGTAGTTTGAAGATGCATGCATGGATGAGATTTAGGGTTAGGAAGAGGAGGGTTTACCAATCTTCCTTGTGTTCTTGAGTGTTTGGCTTGAGTGTATGAGTGTTTAGGGCTTGAATATGAGAGTGAGTGGATGAGTATGAGTTGGGAAAGATTGGAGAGAAAAAGGTGACAATTCTTGTGAATTCTCACCGTTTTCTCTCTATATTTCGCCGTAGGTTCGGTGCAATTGTGTTCTTCCTCCTTATTTTTGTGACTCGGAGGGCTCAATTTATAGCCCTCCCGAGATGACAATCCCATCCGCGCGGACAAGTCCAGGGCGGCGTAATCGTTCATTAAATGCAAATTGACTTTGGACAAGAAGAATAATCTTTTTCAAAATTCAAATTAGGCAAAATGGGCTTTATGTTTCCAAAGATTGCTATATTTGGTTTTCTTCTTTTGTTTTTCTTTTTGAGATTCTTTTTAAGGTTTAACCTTAAATAACAATGCCCATTTTACCCTCACTTTGTTAGAAATGTTAGGATAGTTAGGAATTGTTAGAAATGTTATAACTTTCGTTAATTTTCTAACGAAAATTCTAACAAGCTCAAATTGGAGCACTTACAGTAGCCCCTCGGCGACGGCGCTTTCGAAGGAAGCGGGGTCGTCGATAAGAGTAAGGCTCCATATTTGGCGTGATGATCGAGTGATCGGGTGGCCGAACCTAGCGATAGGCTACCTACGTATCCCGAATGGGAATCAAGCCGCCGTAGTTCGGGTCTTCGACCCCGGAGATGATGGCGTTTAGGTGCCTCGAACCCGATGAGCGAGTTCTACGCCGTTACCGGAAAGAAACTCGCTGGGATAAGAGATGACCATTTTCGGTCTCGATGGCTATCCGCTCCGCTGGGGATAGGAATGACCATTTTCGGTCTCTCGCTGGGATGATTGCGATTTATCGCTTTCTAGTGATAGCGTCTTAGGTGCCTCGAACCTTGAAGATGGCGTTTTAGGTGCCTCGAACCTTGAGATGGCGTTTTAGGTGCCTCGAACCTTGAAGATGGCGTTTTAGGTGCCTCGAACCTTGATGATGATGGCTTTTTAGGTGCGCCTGACCTTGGAGATGGCTTTTAGGTGCCTCGACCTTGATGATGATGGCTTTTTAGGCGCCTGACCTGATTTGAAATGGCCTTTCGGTGGACTTTGTCCGCCGCCGAAGGAGAGGGTGACCGTTTTGGTCGAGGGGCCGGACCTAATGATAGGCTACCTACGTATCCCTAGTGGGAATCAAGCCCTTTCGTAGTTCGAGTACTACTCGAGATTCCGTTGGCTTTGGGATTTCGTTAACTTTGCCGGGGATTTCGTTAGCCTTTCTGGAAAAAAAATCGACGTTATCTTTCCTGGGAAATCGGTCTTACGTTTTACTCGCCGTTGGAATGATTTTGATGAAAGATACGGGATCTCGTTATCTTTCTCGAGGAGATCGGTCTTACGTTTACCGCCGGAAGATTTTGATGAAAGATACGGGATCTCGTTATCTTTCTCGTGGCACTCGGTCTTACGTTTGACCGCCGGGTAGATTTTGATGAAAGATACGGGATCTCGTTATCTTTCTCGGGCACTCGGTCTTACGTTTGACTCGCCGGGGTAATTTTTGATGAAAGATACGGGATCTCGTTATCTTTCTCGTGGCACTCGGTCTTACGTTTGACCGCCGGGGCAATTTTGATGAAAGATACGGGATCTCGTTATCTTTCTCGGGCACTCGGTCTTACGTTTGATCGCCGGGGTAATTTTGATGAAAGATACGGATCTCGTTATCTTTCTCGTGGCACTCGGTCTTACGCTTGACCGCCGGGTAATTTTGATGAAAGATACGGATCTCGTTATCTTTCTCTGTGGCACTCGGCCTTACGTTTGACCGCCGGGGTAATTTTGATGAAAGATACGGATCTCGTTATCTTTCTCGGGCACTCGGTCTTACGTTTGATCGCCGGGGTAATTTTGATGAAAGATACGGGATCTCGTTATCTTTCTCGTGGCACTCTGGCCTTACGCTTCGATCAGCCGGGGCAATTTTGATGAAAGATACGGATCTCGTTATCTTTCTCGGGCACTCGGCCTTACGCTTTGATCGCCGGGGTAATTTTGATGAAAGATACGGGATCTCGTTATCTTTCTCAGGGCACCTGGTCTTACGTTTGAATCACGGGGTAATTTTGATGAAAGATACGGATCTCGTTATCTTTCTCGTGGCACTCGGTCTTACGTTTGACCGCCGGGGTAATTTTGATGAAAGATACGGGATCTCGTTATCTTTCTCGGGGCACTCGGTCTTACGTTTGACCGCCGGGGTAATTTTCTTGACAAGGGGCCGACTTTGGTTAACTTTGGTTAACTTTGTCAAGTCGGGACCGAATTGCGTAGTCCCGAAATTTTAAGGGGCAAAAGGGTCATTTTGACCCTTGCAATCCTATCCGCGCGGATAGGATGGAAAGTCGTGGGTATTAATTAGGGCCAACGCCCTTCTTCTTCCTCGCCCAATTTTTGAAATTGTCGAGAGCAGAGAGAGAAAAACTGCAAAATCCGCCATTTTTGGCCATTTAAGCTTCGAAATTCTTCCAATTTCTTCGATTTTTTGAGCAATGGAACACGGGGAAGGCGCTTTTCAAGGCCAAGGACGTGGCCCGGTAGCGGAGAGGCGATTGGAGCTCGTCCGGATGAGGAGGCATTACAATCTTTCGCAATCGTCGAGGAGGAGCATTACCCCGATGCTTGGCAACATTGGGCTTCGGATTCGAATCTCCGAACGGTATACTTTGAAACCCTTTGATCCCTTTGTTGATTTCTTGTTTGAAATTTTTGGGTGATTTTTGAATTTTTTTTTTTGAAAATTTGAATGATTGATGTTCTTGGCTTTGAATCTTGATTTTGATGCTTTGCATGTTGCAATGAGTATATGGGTAACTCAAAATGTGCATTTTGCTTGGGAAAAGAATTGGCATTTTTGCCACATTTTTTTTTTTCAATTCGAAAATTACATGTGAAAATTCAAAGAATTGTGATTTTTTTTTGTGAAATTGAATATTGCATGTTCGTGTTGATGATTTTTTTTTTGTGAAATTGAATTTTGATATTGATGAATGATGATGATGCAATGCATGCATTTTGTTTGGAAATAATGGGCATTTTGCCAATATGAGATGTATGTATGTTTAGGATTTTTTTGAAAAGTGGGACGGATTTTTCCTCCCGTTGCATGTAAGATGGATGATATGCATGTATGCATTTTTTTTGAAAATGGGACGGAGTTTTTACTTCCGTAGGAATGCATCTTTTTTTTTTTTTTTGATGAATGCATTGGGACTTGCTGAAAATTGTTTTCTTTCATGCGAGAAAAATGGGGCTATGCTCATTGTATGCTGTTATGCTGTCGAAATTTTTTTTTTTTTAATGTAAATGCAAATGCAATCTTTTGACATTTTCTCTTTTTTTTTTTTTTTTTTGTGGCGGAAACCGTTTTGTGACGGAGCAAATGAACAAGATGAAGACTCGAGGATCGGTGGAGTCTCGTGATTGACTTGTGGGACCGGCTTCCTGATGCGGGCCGAGGAGCTTTGCCGAGTCCGAGACAGATTGTTGTCGAGACGGGGCTCGGGAGTTCGTCGAGTGCTCGAGGACCGGTCAAGTTCCCTAAGAGCAAGTGGCTTCGATGTTTGCTCGGCGCAAAGACCGGTGGGACGCGACCCACACCTTCCACTTCTTCCGGGGCGAGGCTACGCTACGCCCTCCGACTATGCCGCGATCACGGCCGTCTCTTTAATGGACGCAAAGATTGAGTGGCGGGATGGCTACGCCGATGCCGATCTCGCGTGCTCTTCGGGATTTTCCCTATTCCCAAAAAGGGGATGGGGATGGAGTATGCCGTGGTCTACGGCAAGATCGTGGAGACCATAGCGAGTTACGAGGCCGGGGAGGAGAGGATAGGCGCCGATCGATTGCTGTGGCCTTCTTGTGGTTTACTTTCTCGAGCACGCTCTTGGACATGCCGAGGGGACGGCAGCTTGCCTTGCCGAGGTCCTTGGAGGACATGGAGACGGCCGGAGATGTCTCGTGGGGAGAGGCCTCGGGCCGGGCCGAGCTTTATTTTGCTCTTGATAGGTACAAATGAAGGCCGTGAGCTCCTTGTATCGCTTCGAGTTTGCCCTCGGAGGTATAAGCTCTCTTTTTGCTTTCCTCTCTTTTTGAGCACGCACTTTTTTTTGCACCGGATTGATTGGATTTTTACCTTTCGCAGTATGGGCGTTGGAGTTTTTCCACGTCACGGTGTGGCGGCAGGCGGAGTACGTTGGGGCGTATCCGGCCATGCAGCCTTGGTCCAAGCATGCCCGGAGAAGATAAGCTCCAGGGGGCGTACGACTCTCGTGTACGCGGATTGCCTTCCTTCGACGGAGGCCGAGACGGATGAGGATGATATTCTTCCCCGGGATCGCTGAGGTAGCGCACCGAAGGGCGCCGAGATCCGGACAAAGGCAATGGAGGATTTGAGGGGTCCGACTCGCGATGCATATTATCTCGGGAGAGAGGGTGACGCGCCAAAGATGGCGTGAACTCGCCTTTGAGGACACCGGTGGAGCCTCCCGCCGATATGATGCACTCCGAGCGATCGGTCCGTGACTGGGATGATTACCGAGCAAAGCCAAGCACTTCTGACTTCGTGGCGATTGAGCCATATGCGACATTCGTCTTGGAGGAGGCCGAGGATGCCTCGTGTTCCGGATAGGAGGGGCTTGGGATCCCGCGGTACCCTGACGGATTTTTCCTATATCCAGTGACGGGGTCCGATTGAGGGTGCAGATCCTCACCCGAGCGGCTTCCACGAGCTTTCCGCCTCGTCCCGGTATGAAGGTATGGCTTCACCTTTTCCCCTTCTTTTCTTTCTTTTGTTTCATCATCTTTAGCATCACTTCTTTTTTTTTTGACGCTTTTGCTTTTGTGCGCTGGAGGTGGTCGTCGAGAAGCCGACGAAGCAAGTGATCGGGGCCAAGAGATTCATCGTGAGGATGGTCGCTTGCGGGCTCCTCGTGCTAGAGCGAGGCGACCACGGCCGGCGCCCGTCGACGGGAGGCTTCTCCTATTCCCTGAGACTTCTTCCGAGACCCTCCTTTTCTCCTCTCATTGATCACCGCGCTGCACCGCCTTCGGATCACGTCATTCTTGGGGATCCACACGGCAGTGGACACGTTGGGCGGCATGGTGGGTCGTCTCCGTATGTGTGTGAGTCCGACGCCTTCACCTTCGGATACGATTTCTTCGTGGATCCGGGTTTACCCTATCGAGCGTGCCGGCTTGGTCCCGACGAGCCTCTTTCTCGGGAGACGAGGACGATTCCGAGCCCGAGACTTTCAGTGGCTCCCGACGAGGCGGGCCCGAGTCGCAAGAGGGGCCGGGGGAGACATCGGGCGCCGGAGACTCCGATTGATTTTTTTTTTTTTTTTTGAGATTTAGATTTGTACATGCATTATGCACATTTTTTTTTTTTTTTGGATGTAATAATTTAGGATTTTATTTATGTTTGTTTGTTTTTTTTTTTTTTTTATGCACACTCTCTTTTTTTTTTTTTTTTTTTGGAATGTAATAATTTAGGATTTTATTTTATGAATGCAATGCAATATGAATGCAAAGTTGTTGCATGAGCCTTGTTTTTTTTTTTTTGCAAGGGTGTTTGGTATATGGACCGGTTTGGGGAGGTTTTTTTGCACAAGTTTCGAGCAACCGGGACGGAATATTCCTCTTTGGTGTAGCAGCCTTGACTGTTGCAAAATTTTTTTGGTAATGACAATCCCATCCGCGCGGATAGGGACCGCATCCGACATTGTCCTTTAATTTTGGTTCGACTGGTCTTGCTTTATTTCAAATTCAAATATCCTCTTCAACCTCCAAATTCAAACACCATTTTCGGGAGAAAGAGAGAAAACCATGGAAATGGCCAAAATTCTCCAAAATTGTCCAAAGAAAGGCAAATGTTGTTCTTTGAAAAGTTCAAGGAGTGGTGTAGGGAGATCATGCACGAGAGAAGATCATTCTTTGAAGAAAGGTACAAGGTACGATGCTTGTGGGTCTCTCAAAGAATTGGTTCCGGATTATGACCTCTTAAGAGCTTCTTCTTCGTTTTGGGATACTAGAAGGCATGTCTTTTGCCTTTCCTTCAACGAGATTGTTCCGACTGCCGAAGAATTTCGGGCCTTGCTTGAGGTCCTGAGGTGGAAGAGATAGCGGTCCCTTGCCCGAGGGGCTTCTTTTGCCGACAGATTGTGCGTCCTCCTTCATCTTTCCCCGAGGAAGCGCAAGGTATGATCCGCGGTCCCGATCATTTCGATATTTCCGGTCTTCCCGACGCATTTAGGGGCCTAGGTTGGTGGATGATGCCTATTGGGATGCCTTTGCACTTTGTATGTTTGGCACCCCGTTCATGGTCTATTCCTTCGGGATCCGCCATCGGCCTCGCCGGATGTTGTCGTTCACCGTCGCCCGGCGTAGATGTCGTTCCTTTGATTCTCGGGGGAGACTTTTCATGCTCTCGATTGCATTAGCTACACGGACGGCGGTATATGCACGGGGCAGCCTGTTCCTCTTGACCCCGTGGCCGATGGAGCGTTTGGGGGTTCTTCGGGAAACCTCTCGATATGATCGTGCCTCGACTTTTGCCAGAGAGGTGTTGATGTAGATTTTGATGATCGTGGCTCGTGGGAGCGTTGGATGGCGGGTCGCCAGACCGAAGATATCGATGGTTGGTGCCTCTATGCAAGGGTGGAGACTCGCAGAGTGCTTCAGACGGGTCCCATGTGGTTATGCTTCCGGGGCTTTCTCACCCGCTTCTACATTCCGGCTGTCCCGAGACGCTTTGGCTTGGAGCAGTTCCTTTGGAGGGTTTTGATGATATAGCCACCAGGGTGGTGGCTCCTCGTTTCCATGGATGATCCCTCGGTGTTTCCATTTCTTTCCCGAGCATGGAGGTATGATGCCTTTCCTCCTGTCATTCTCAAAGGCCCGAGACCGGTGTTCTTGACCACTTGGTACCCGGATTGGTACGAGGGGCATCTCGGGAGAGACTCAGTGGCTATTTTGAGGCGGCGTGAGGCCATTATGGGTGCGGAGGACCCGATCAAGCTTTCGAGAGGAGTGAGGGCCGAGGCGAGGGCCAATCCTCATGACAGAGCGGAGACGCCGTGATCGATTATGAGGCTTACGTCAAGAGACAGGAGAGGAGGGCTCCTATGTTACCGCCTAGGTTACAGGAGATGAGGGATGACGCTAGGGCTACTAAGGCCCCGACAGAGGCCGGTTTGATAGACCCCGTTCCTATACCGTAGCTTGGTAGAGGAATACCGACATTTTTCCTGGGCTCGTAAGAGAAAGACTCGGAGGGGGAAGAAGAAGGGAGAGGCCAAGCACGAGTGGCTTGGAGTGACTCCCGAGGTTTCCAAGTATCCCTTTTCTTGCCATGACGTACACATTAGTTTGATTATGTATCTTAGTTTTCTTTTAGCAAAGTTGCCGCTGTAGGAATGAATCGGGCTTAGACTCATCAAAGAGCTTTTAACTTGTAATGAATATTTGAATTGCTTTAGAGTTTTTCGAGACGCTTTCATGGTCTCGATCAATTGTATTGATGCCAAAGTATGGCTTTTATTTGTGCTTTAGACCGAACCGTTTCCGCCGCCTACGTTCCCCTCATTTTGAGGAGCTCAGTCTTCGTAGTTCAACCCGGTGAACTCTTTTTGTTTTTTTTTTTGTTTTTTTTTTTTGGTGCAACCTCGTTTTTTACCTAGGCCGCCCTTTTCGGGTTTCTAACCTAGTTGGGTATTACTCTTTTAGCACTCTTTTTTTTGTTTTTTTTTGTGTTTTTTTTTTTTTGGTGCAACCTCGTTTTTTACCTAGGCCGCCCTTTTCGGGTTTCTAACCTAGTTGGGTATTACTCTTTAGCACTCTTTTTTGTTTTTTTTTGTTTTTTTTTTTTTTTTTTTTTTTTTTTGGTGCAACCCTCGTTTTTTACCTAGGCCGCCCTTTTCGGGTTTCTAACCTAGTTGGGTATTACTCTTTTAGCACTCTTTTTTTGTTTTTTTTTTTTTTTTTTTTTTTTTTTTTTTTTGTTTTTTTGTTTTTTTTTTTTACGCGTAGTATCTCGCGCAGCCTTGTCACCATTCACCGGGTGTACAAAGGGATTCCCGTCGAGGTCCGCAAGTTGCATGGCTCCTCCTGAGAAGATCTTCTCGGACGACATATGGCCCGACCCATACAGCTCCCATTTGCCGAGAGGGTTGATACGGACCGGGGCTTTTCTTTTAGAACGAGATCACCTTCTCGGATCTCCCGATGCTTTACTTTCTTGTCGAAGGCTCGCCATTCTTCCTTGGTAGGCCCGGATGTGTTCCATGGCCTTCAATCGGCGTTCGTCTAGTAGGGCCAATTCATCATGGCGACTGGAGCCATTCGACCTCGTTGATCCGGGCTTTCCAAAGAAGATACTGAGCGAGGGTATTTCCACTCGATTGGGAGTACGGCTTCCATTCCGTATGTGAGGGCAAAAGGTGTTTCCCCGCTTGCCGTTCGACCGATGTTCTCAGAGCCCCGCAGTGCCAGTGTAACTTCTGCCAATCTCTCGCCTCGGACCCATTTTCCTGATGATATTTTCCGTAGTCTTGTTTGCCGCTTCGACGGCTCCGTTGGTTTGGGGCCCGTAGGTGATGACTTGTGACGGGTTATTCGGAATTCCGCCAAAGAACTTTTTCACATTCCCCTTCGAAGTGGGATCCATTATCTCGAGATGATTTCTACCGGCAACCCGTATCCGCACATGATGTTTTCTTTGATGAAGAGGGCAACTTTCTTTGAATTGAGGATTTTGTAGGATTTTGCAGAGCATCCTTTCCACTTCCTTCGAAGAAATGACCAATCAAGGCTCTTTAGGCTCTTCCGCAGCTCCCAAATTCACACTCGTCAAAATCTCTTCATACTTGGGCTCGATTTTCCTCTTCCTGACAACCCGCTTAAAGATTTTTTTTTTTGTTGTTTGATTTTTTTTTTTGTTTAATGTGTCTCGCTTCTTTATCTAATGAATTATTATTAAAATTTTTTTTATTAATTAATTCATCATTAGTTAAAGTGGCAATCAAGGGATACTCGTAAAGGTTCGTCATTTCATTGAAAACGAAAGGGAATACAAAGGCTTGCTGCTGCACTCGTAGTCTTCGTGCGTAAGGCCACCTGACGACCCTAGAGACTCGATCTTAACAGAGAGATCGGGAGGACTTGTCCTAGATTGACACAAAGGGACGGGGACCAATCCAAGCTTGGTGATCATTTCCTCCTTGGTCGCGGACGGCCCGAGAGAGTTTCCCACCCTTTAGCGGCATCGCTATTGGGTGGCCTCATGACTCGAACCGTGGCCGTTTTTGTTTTCCTTCTCAATTGCCGCTATCATCTCTTGACCGAGCCGAGATCAATCGTCCGGCACTGGACTTCTTCTTCGAACAATTGCCGCATAACTGCACCATCCCAATCATCTCGAGGGAAATTCCGTGGCCTTAGCTTTTGGCACCGCGCCCGAATTCAGTTTCGGATCTTCCCGGGCAAAAGAGGAATAGTGGTTGTGAGCTTCTCGAACCTGTTCCACTGTGTCGTGCACGCCCGAAGGTATACTCACTCTTCATGGTAGTGTAGCCCTGTGTATCTTGGGTAGGTCCAGAACATTCTACGGACCGGTTAGCCTTGGTTCCTTCCGAACTTGTTGAGGCTATCCCGTAGCTTTAGCCATCCCGCCGTAGGAGTGGGCTCGTGATGTTTCCGGTTGTGTGGGACCCTTTACAAAGTAGTCACCCAAATTAGGACCGAAGGGGAGAGATTTGGGATTGTCGGCCGGACCTTTCCCCGTGGCAGCCTTCAAATCTTTTTCCCTTTGCAGTCCACCGGGGAGGCCTCATATCCTGTGCCGTGGCGAGTATTTTCGTCCTTTCACTTCGATGAGTTTGAAAGTTCCTTGTTGGCGCTTCCCTGCACCGAGGCCAGGTAGATAGCTCATTTTTCTCATCATTTTCAAGACCGGTGGGATTTTATCCCGAGTGACCGTCGATCTATGTTGCACACTTGGGCCTCGGGAGGCTCGACCGTGAAGCCCGTTAGCATGTGACCTTCCTCGTCATGTTTGATTTCCAGAATAGGTATTCCGCCCGTATCTCGTGCCCTCTAAAGTGACTAAATCCCCGTAAATGGTCGTCGATCCCCATTCGAGACGAATTTCACACACCGGTGGAGGCTTCGAGGCGACCCCTTTGACTTGGTGCAGCCAAGGTCTTCACAGGCATTGAAAGTAATCGGGATGTCGATAACCCGGAATTCCACAGTATCAATTTCTGTCCAAACCAGAGGTCTAAAGTAGCAACTCCGAGGACCGCCGGGATGTTGAGTCGTAAGCTGACCGTGAGAGAAGAAGGCTTCAAGTCTCGTAGTCTTGATATCAAGCAAGCTCATGATCTTTGCCGGAAGAATGTTCATTCCGGACCCATTATCAACCAGGACCCGAGGGAGGCGTCGTTCATCCACTGGACCGTGATGAAGAGAGGCTCATTATGATCACCCCAAATTGAGGGAGGTCGAGATCTCGTGAAAGTGATTATGTTCCCGTAGTGGATGTTTCCAATCACCGTACCACATCATCGGGAGTAGCATCAATAGGCACGAGAGCGCGAGCTGTGCTTTCTTCCACTTCCGCCATGGGGATAAGACGAAGTGAGTAGAGACCAGAGGGAAATGTTGGCCTCGTGTTTGCTTCAACCGGGTGAGCACGGATCCTCTT
This sequence comes from Adenophora triphylla var. japonica, assembly GCA_022495995.1. Taxonomy (NCBI): domain Eukaryota; kingdom Viridiplantae; phylum Streptophyta; class Magnoliopsida; order Asterales; family Campanulaceae; genus Adenophora; species Adenophora triphylla. The sequence continues at coordinate 17,076 of JAFEMH010004368.1, read as the reverse complement.
TTTCGTGGTCTCGGAGTTTCACTGCCTTAGCATAGGGGCGGCGATCTTCTTGGTGCTTGGTCTCGTGGCCTTCTTATCTCGCCTTGGGATTTCCTTGGAAAATCTCGCCCGCATCGGGTCAACAGATTAACTTCCTCATCGCCGTCTCTTGACCGGATTTCTTCAATGCCGCTAGGGTCAATGGGGAGCCCTTTCGCTATTGGCCATTGGTTCTCGACGGAGTCCAGTGACAGCAAGAGGCCGAGCCAGACCGGCTTCTTCCCGGGCGGCCCTTATAACCGCTTCCCAAGTCACAAAGCTTGGCTCGGGGTTGTGTTGTTGCCCCTCGGATGGCCCACGCAGCTAGGGCGTCCTCCGATTCACTCTCATGGCCGGCCTTGCTCATAGTTATCATGCAACAAGAGTCGCTATTGTCTGACTCGGCGGCTTTTCGATTTCATCCCTCGATGGCCCACAGTAGTTGTGGCTATCGCCTCCATCTCATCGTATATCCTTTTTCTTTCGCCTTGGTGTAGGGCAGCCACAGTGTGAAGGATAGGCAACGTTCCTCTTCGGAGCTTGAGGTAGCGGCTCGATAGATCCGTGTCCAAATAAGGAGCACCCGGGTCCATTGTCGGGCCCCGTAGCAATTAGAAAGGCGTCATGTGGACTCATAGGTACGAAGGCCACCGGGGAGACGTTCAGTATCGATAACCCTTTTCTGATTGCAGTGCATTCGCCGCGCTCGAGCGGCCCGGCCGTGACCCTTACTATTGTTACGCCATCCGTTCGTGGGAAAGAAGAAAAAGATCCGATAACGTTTACGAATTCTTCATCTTCCGGTGGCCGAAACCCTCCATTTTCGACTGCTTCAATAAACCCTCTCCATTCACCATTCAGTTCTTATAAGGAACGCCAGTGTTCTAGGATTTCGGATATGTACGGATCCGGGCGCGGGCTTTGCCGTCCCTCATCCTCCGGAGTATCCGGGCATCGGCCACAAATGCATCTTACAAGTGACACCTCGTAGGGTCTGTCTCCATTGGTATCTCGATCCGCATTTCCTCGGCGGTCCTTCATCGTTGCTTGGCCGATAACCAACCATCGTGCCCGGCTCCCACGGGCTCAGATCGTTCCGCATTGTTTCCGGATCTGGGGCCTCGCTTGACTCTTCACTCGTCATCATCATCGTCATCGCTGCCGCCGGAATCTTCTTCCCATACTACCGGGATTTCGCCGAGAGGGAACGCCGATCAAACCCGCTGGGGAATATGGGTGCGTGCAACCGCAAAAGTTGTCATATGTTCCCATTCCCTAAGTGGGTAATTGTGACTCAGCCTTCTCCTCCCGTAAATTGCGGGGAAGAGTGAGAGGGGGTGGCACGTATTTGACACTGTGTAGGATATAGAAGGAATCCTCCTCTTCCGATTCTTCACTGTTCTCTGGATCATATTCGGCTCTCCCAAAGCCAATTTGCAGAAGTGTACTAGCTCCGCATGCTCTTCGGCCTCTTTGGCCGATAAGCCCCAAGACGGGTGCTCGCCGGAAACTTTCTTGCTCAATCTTTCTTGACTGCTCTAACCATCTTGTATAAATAGTTCTTTCATGTTCTCGAGCGGAATGCCCTGGGCTTCTTCGGTATCGGCCTTCCCTTCACCCGAAAAATAGCGGGCCTCGTATTCTTGCAAGGAGTCTCCGACATGAGACCAAGATGGGTTGATTCGCTCGATATCCTCGAGGCCGAGGGGGAATCCGAATCTCAGATCCTCGACGAGATTGGCCACGGGTATTTGGGGACCTTCATCGCATCTTCCCCGGGCGTGTGAAGATTCTCCGCATTCAATCATATTCACCTCGATTATGGTTCCGTGGCAATGATTTTTGATCGTGTTGGGCCCCTGGGCCTTCCAACTTTCCTTGCTCTATTAGCCCCCGGATTGCCTTTTTCAGAGTAAAGCACTGTCGCCGATGTCCGTGAGCTTGATGAAAGGCACAATACTTTGTAGTATCCACGGGAGCATTCGGATTTCCGGGTTGGAAATTCTCCAAAGGCCGCAAAGAAGCCTTCTTTCACCACCCCCTAAAGATGTCATTCAGGGCATTCCAAAGTTTTCGAGATTTATGACCCGCGGTCCGGGCTCGGCCGGTTTCCCCGGGAGCAAAAGGAGTCGTGTTATTACATTCCCGTCCCGCATAGTTAATCATCTCTTTGCCTTTAGCAGTGAGCAGGGGCGTGTTTGCAGGAGGAGCCCGATATCTCGTAGGTGTGCAGCAGCCTGGCTGCCGATTGTAGGCCTTTTCAAACTTAGCCGCAGAGTTAACCATGGCCCGCAAGTCTCGAGTATGGGAAGTGACCGAGGGAGGCTCTCGATGTGGTTTCAAGCATGACCGGAAGATGTCCAGCTTGTTCCTCTTCTAAGGAGGGATGGCCATTTCACCGAGTTTCGATTCCACCGCTTGTAAAAGTCCCCAACATTCTCATCAGACGCCGCACCGTTGTTTGTAGGTCAACCCTATTTGTTTCCCATTCCAAGTTGGCCTTATATTTTTCTCGTGAAGGCATTGGTAATCTGGTCCCATGTAGCCCCCGGCTTGTGTTTCAAACTAAGAACCACTTTAAGGCACTCGGACTTCAAGGATAGATCAAATAGTCGCCCAACCGCCGATTGGTACATCCTTTCGCTTTCATCGCCAAGGTATATGTGTCCAAATGGGTTTTGGGACATGCGCCCCATCAAAGAGATCCAGATTTGGCATCACGAATTTGTGGGGCAGAGGAACAATGGAGTCCGGTCTCGTAGGCCTAAGGCGTACTTCTGCGCCGGGCCCGCGATCTCTGCGCTTTCATTTCCTCGTGTTGTTCCACGAACCAAAGCCGATGAGGGTCTTGTGGCGGAACCATGGCATTCAAGCTAGTGGCCGAGCTAGAGAGAGGAGCTACCACCGGAGGCAGACCGGTGGAGGGAACGGCCGGTCCGGGGACGTAGGTGAAAACCCGTCCCGGGCCGAGTTACCCTGGGAGCATGAGTAGGAGCCTCGAGCAAAAGGATAGAACCTCGCGGCTTGCCGTTGATTTTCAACCGGCAAAGTAGGCGGGGGCAGCCCCGATGTGGCCGGATAACTTGGATTTCCAGAGCGGGGCCCGTAAGTAGGCTTCGAGTGCCGCCGTCCCGATTGTTGAATTGCATGGCCGCTCGTGGTGAAGGTGTGTAACCCGGGGGTACTGCGGTCCCGGTGATTCGGATGACACCGGGATGGAGGCTTGGTAACCCATAGAAGTCTCGAGTGAGGAATGGATTTGTGTGAGGAGCAAACAACTAGTACTCGCTCGGTGAGGCTCCCGATCGCGGCCCGTAACCAAGTGTGGCGGCATTCCGAACCGTGGCCGTTGCCGCGAGGGTCCGGATTGATCGGTTCCGAACCGAGGAGGGATCCCGATTAGCCGTGGCATTCCGAGATAGCCCCAACCATGAGAAGACATTCCGTACCGATTTTGCCCCCACCGATTTCAGGCCGTCGGCCGCAATGGATCCGGTGGTCCGTGGTTTGGGAGCCGGGCCGACCCGAAAATCGAGGAGCATGGGTTCTCGTAGTGGCACCATAGGAGGTGGGTGGCGGCATCCCGGTGTAATCGTGGCGACCGAGAGTGGGGGTTGGCATCCTCGCCTTCTTCCACGGTGAAGGTGCCATCCGGATTGAGGCCGGCGGCCGCACCGTGACTCTTAATAGCCTCCATAAGGCCGTTTAGCCGTGCTTCCTGCCGTAACCTCATCTCGTTCTCGCTAACCGATTCCACCGTTGCTCGTCTCGAGGGGTCCCGGGAGGCGGAGTGACGTTATCCCCATCATTACCGGCCGATGCACATTCTCAAACCCGAGCCTAACAAACGGCGAAGCCGACGATGCGCTGACTCTTCCTAACCGATCAAACGGTGACCCGGTGCCCGAAACCAAGCTTTGTGCGGAGTCATGGGGAAAGGACATGAAGGTTCGATGTCCGGGAATGGAAGGAGGGTAGGTGTTCGGGCTTTAGGCTCATGCAACATGCGCTTATTTGTTCACGTTTACTTAAAACATGTTTTATTAACCTAATCGGTTGGAAAAGATTGCTCTTCTTTTTCGCAAACTACTCGATTCCCGGATCGCCGGGCCCCGTCACTACGTCTATAAGCCCTCGTATTCCACCCGTATTTCGACCTCCCAGGGTGGATGTACTGGCGAGGGTCCTATAGGGCAAGCTGGGTCCCACCGACCGAAAGAAAAACGATCCTAAAAGTCTCAAGGGTAATCGAGTCTTAACGAGCATTCGATGTAAATTACGGACAAAGCCGACGTCGAAAGTCAAGATCATGTCCGAGGCTCGACAAAAAGTCGGCATGATTTGACCGATAAGCGTCCACGATTGATCTTGACTTGTCGTCGCTAAGCCGTAATTAGGCATGGAATAGTCATTAATCCTTGATGACTCGTCAATGCCGGGAGTCGTTGTATAATTTGTGCCGCCGTAGCCGAAGTCAAGGCGCCGGCCAATATCTTGGTCAAAGTCCGCGGCGGAAAACCGGCGTAACTTCGACCGATTAGTGGACCCGAAAGATATTGAGTCGGTATGCCGACAAAGGCTTGAAAGGAAAGGTCTATACACTGACAGTGGCATGACACGTAATTACTGCACTAAAAACCAACCGGGTCTCTGACAAAGTGTGTCACTGACAAGCGCATGGTCGACACGAGGCTCCATGGGATGTCTGGGGTAGTCCCGTGCTCATCCGAGAGGCGTAATAAGACCAAACGGACCGCGACAAGGATTTCCGGGTTAAGGACGTAGTGTGCAAGGTACGGCCACGTGCGCGTAGTGTGCAAGCAGTCTATATTCTTTTTCTGAGTAAAATAGAGATTTTTTTATGTGTCTTAAAAATATGATGCATGATTTTTTTTTGAAAATTTTCTTTTTTTTTTTTGAAAATCCCTTTTTTTTGAATTTTTTAATGAGCACATAAGCACGTAAGCACGAAAATTCCGACAGTTAGGGACATTATTCTGACAGTCAAAATTTTGACTTTCTCCGAGGCGGCCAAAACAACACGAAAACTGTGCAAAAATCAACACACACACAAAAATGATTTTCAAAGCCGGACGGAAGCTTGACCCTCAAAAGCTTTTTTTTTTTGAAAACGGTGATACCGGTACGTGGGATTGTTAGACCACAATTTATCCCCCGACTCGTGTTAGGAGGCGATAACGGGAAATTTAGTGGTTTCCACCAATATACCGAATACCATTTTTTATTAAAAAGCTTAGTCCCCCGGAGTCGCCACCGTGATGATGTGTTGCCTTTTTCGCGGAAAAATTCGATTTTTGCGTTTCTTTGAAAACCAAATAAAACCGGAAAAAAAACGGAGTCGCCACGCCATTTTAATTTTGAAGGGCCAAAACTTTGAAAAAGCCCGAGATCAGAGATTTAGGTTCGGAGGTCATGTTACGCGTCGGGAAGGACGTTAGTGTGCACTCCGACGCGCCTCGTAAAACGAGTCTTCCAAGCTGAAAATCATTTGTGTGTGTGTGTGTGTGTGTGTGTTTTGGCCAAAATAAGTTGAAACTCAGAAAAGTAAAATTTGGGATATCTTTTAAGACTTTAAACTGATCCCATGATTTTTGGAAGATTTTTGGATTGAGATTTGGTACTCAAAAGACCTTTTGAAGTTGAGAGCCATTTCTGCCAGAATGAAAAAGGCAGTGGACCTTTGAATTTTGAAAGGGATTCAAGGGTCTTGAAAACTTCATAATCTGGGATAAACTCAGAGAATGAAAGTTGTTCTAGACACCTTAAATAAAGTTAATGCGAAGGAATTTTCCATTTTGGAGAAGATTTGAGGGGTCAAAACCTTCTGGAAACCTCAGATGTGAAATCTGGATTCCCAGAAGCTGATGAACTAGCCTCTGAAAGAAAATTTGAAAAGAGGAGTTTTACTCACCCAAAAATAAAGTAAAAATATGTTTGGAAATCTATGTATGTTGGCTACAAAAAGTGTTTTGTAGTCAACACCAAATTCCAAGTTTATCTGTGTCCAAAAATTAAGACCATGGACTGGGGTCTTGGAAAATTGCTACTGGACAGCAACTTCTCAAGAAAGAAAATGTGATTTTAAAGGGGGTTTTGCATCCATGCTTGTCCCCATTTCCCTAGGTTTTGATTAGTAGTCACTAGACATTTTAGTGGTGAATCAACTATATCAAACCATCCTTGGGGTACATTAGGACTAAGCACTTCATTTGCTTGGGAAGGGGAATTTTATCCTTTGAAAATGAGATTTGATGTATAAAAATGAGTTTTAGGGTTTTGAAAATGTGTTTTCTTTGCAAGAAAGTAAAAACACTTTGAAAATAATGTTGATCCTTGTAGAAGATCATCCATGGAGATGAACTTCCATGGTGATCTTCTTGGATCTAAGGCAAGAAGATGAATGAACTACATTTTGTAGCTTGAAAATGCATGCATGGATGAGAGATTTAGGGTAAGAAGAGGGAGGTTATACCTATCTTTTTTGTATTTTGGAGTTTTTGGTTTGAATGTAAGAGTGTTTGAGGCTTGAATATGAGAGTGTTTGAGTGAGTATGATTTTGGTTGAATAGTGGAGAAAAAGGTGACAATTCTATGGAATTCTCACTGTTTTCTCCCTATTTTCGCCAAGGTGCAAGCTTGCAAATTGTGTTTTTCTCCTTCATTTCGAGACCGAAGGCCTCAATTTATAGCCCTCTCGAAATTGACAAACTCATCCGCGCGGATATGTCCTTCGGCGTGCACTTGTTCATTAAATGTCGCTTCGGGCTTTGGACAAGAGGAATATTTTCAAAAAATCAAATTAAATGCAGCTTTTTGTTCCAACCATTTCTATTTTTGGTTTTCTTTAATTTCTTTTGCTTTTTAGGATTCCTTTCTTGGTTTATCCTTAAATAACAATGCCCACTTTGCCCTTGCTTGGTTAGAAATGTTAGGAATGTTAGGAATTGTTAGGAATGTTATAACTTTCGTTAATTTTCTAACGAAAATACAAACAAGCTCAAATTGGAGCACTTACAGTAGCCCCTCGGCGACGGCGCTTTCGAAGGAAGCGGGGTCGTCGATAAGAGTAAGGCTCCATATTTGGCAGGATGATCAAGTGATCGAGTGGCTGAACCTATTTAATAGGCTACCTACGTATCCTTAAGAGGAATCAAGCCGGCCGTAGTTCGGGTCTTTGACCTTGGAGATGATGGCGTTTTAGGTGCCTTGAACCTGATGAGCGAGTTCTGCAGTTGATTGCTGGAAAGAAACTCTGCTGGGGATAAGAGGTGACCATTTTCGGTCGGATGGCTATCCGCTCTATTGAGGATAAGGAATGACCATTTTCTGGTCGGATGGCTATCCGCTCTACTGGGATAGGAATGACCATTTTGGTCGGATGGTGAACCTAATGATAGGCTACCTACGTATCCTTAAGAGGAATCAAGCCGGCCGTAGTTCGGGTCTTCGACCCTGGAGATGATGGCGTTTTAGGTGCCTCGAACCTTGGAGATGGCGTTTTAGGTGCCTCGAGCCTTGAAGATGGCATTTTAGGTGCCTCAAACCTTGATGATGGCGTTTTAGGTGCCTCGGACCTTGAAGATGGCGTTTTAGGTGCCTCGAACCTTGATGATGGCGTTTTAGGTGCCTCGGACCTCGATGATGATGGCGTTTTTAGGTGCCTCAGACCTTGATGATGATGGCATTTTAGGTGCCCCGGACCTTGATGATGGCCTTTTAGGTGCCTCGAACCTTAATTTGAAATGGCCTTTCGGTGGACTTTGTCTGCTGCCGAAGGAAAGGGTGACCGTTTTGGTCGGGGGGCTGGACCTAAAGATAGGCTACCTACGTATCCCTAGTGGGAATCAATCCCTTTCGTAGTTCGAGATCTGCTCGAGATTCCGTTGGCTTTTTGGGATTAGTTAACTTTCTTGAGGATTTTGTTAGCCTTTCTTTAGGGGAAAATCGGACGTATTCGTTTAAGTGAAATCGGTCTTAATTTTGATGAAAGATACGGGATCTTGTTATCTTTCTCGGGGAGATCGGACTTACGTTTTACTGCCGGGGAATGATTTTGATGAAAGATACGGGATCTCGTTATCTTTCTCGGGGAGATCGGACTTACGTTTTACTGCCGGGGAATGATTTTGATGAAAGAAACGGGATTCCGTTAACTTTCTTGGAGAGATCAGACTTACGTTTGACTGCCGTTGGTGATTTTGATGAAAGATACGGGATTCCATTATCTTTCTCGGAGAGATCGGACTTACGTTTGACTGCCGTTGATGATTTTGATGAAAGAAACGGGATTCCGTTATCTTTCTCGAAGAAATCGGACTTACGTTTGACTGCCGTTGGTGATTTTGATGAAAGATACGGGATTCCGTTATCTTTCTCGGAGAGATCGGACTTACGTTTGACTGCCGTTGATGATTTTGATGAAAGAAACGGGATTCCGTTATCTTTCTCGAAAAAATCGGACTTACGTTTGACTGCCGTTGATGATTTTGATGAAAGATACGGGACGGGATTCCGTTATCTTTCTCGGGGAGATCGGACTTACGTTTGACTGCCGTCGAATGATTTTGATGAAAGATACGGGATTCCGTTATCTTTCTCGGAGAGATCGGACTTACGTTTGACTGCCGTCGATGAAATTGATGAAAGAAACGGGATTCCGTTATCTTTCTTGGAGAAATCGGACTTACGTTTGACTGCCGTTGAATGATTTTGATGAAAGATACGGGATCCCGTTATCTTCCTCGGGGAGATCGGTCTTACGTTTGACTGCCGTCGATGATTTTGATGAAAGATACGGGATCCCGTTATCTTCCTCGGGTAGATCGGTCTTACGTCTTGGCTCCGCCGAATGATTTCTTGCAAAGGGGTTCTCGTGAAAGGGGGTTAACTTTGGTTAACTTTGTTAAGTTGAGGACTAAACTGCAGAGTCCTGAAATTTTAAAGGGCAAAAGGGTCATTTTGACCCTTACAAACCTATCCGCGCGGAGGGGTCTGATTTCCAGACAAGTTTTAATGAGGGCCAACGCCCTTCTTCTTCCCCAGTCAGTTTTTTCAGAAAATTACAAGGGAGAGAGAGAAAAATCGCCCAAGCCGCCATTTTTGGTCCAAAAGCTCAAAAATTCTTTCGATTTTTAAGCAATGGAACACGCGGGAGTTGCTTTTCAAGGCCAAGGACGTGGCCCGATCGCGGAGAGACGATTGGAGCTTGTCCGAATGAGGAGGCACTATTCTCTTTCGCAATCGATTGCGGAGGAGCATTATCCCGATGCGTGGCAACATTGGGCCACCGATCCGAGTCTTCGAACGGTATACTTCGAATCTTTTCGATCCCTTTGTCGATTTCTTGCTTGAAATTGATTTTTTGGTGATTTTTTTTTTTTTTTTGAAAATTCGAATATCAATGTTCTTGGCCTTGGATTTTGATTTTGATGCTTTGCATGTTGTAATGAATATATGGGTAATGCATTTTGCTTGAAAAGAGAATGGGCATTCTTGCCAAAAAAATTTTTTTTCCGAAATTTGAAATTAAATTTGAAAAATTTGTGTTTTTGACTTCGAATCTTGATTTTGATGATATACATGTTGCATTTTGTTTGAAAAAGAGAATGGGCATTTTTTTGCCAAAAAATTTTTTGTTTGTTTTTTTTTTGAAATATGAAATGATAAGGAATTCGTCCGAATTTGGGACGGACATGAATGTATGCATGTATGCACTCTTGTAGGATTTTTTTTTGTAATGGGATGATGAATGATATGAATGATGTGAATGCATTTTTTTTTTTTTGAGAATGTGATTTTCTATGAAAAGTGGGACGGATTTTTCGTTCCCCTTTGATTGAATGAATGATTTAAAAAATTGTTTATGTATGTTATTTCATGAAAAATGGGACGGAGTTCTCGCTTCCGTTGAATGAATGTATGCATGTTATTTTATGAAAACGGGACGGAGTTTTTGCTTCCGTTGAATGAATGTACGCATGTTATTTTATGAAAAATGGGACGGAGTTTTTGCTTCCGTTGACTCCTTGTATGAATTTTTTCTTCATGTATGAATGAATGTTGATTGGGATTTGGTGAAAACTGCTTTCTCTTGTGCAAGAAAAATGGGGCTAGGTTCATTGCATGCTGTTATGCTGCCGAATTTTCTTCAAAACTTTGTGTTGCATGATGCATGTATATGCTTTCTTTTATTTAAATGCAATTTTTTTTTGACATTTTCTCTTTTTTTTATTGCAGGGCGGAAACAACTACGTGACGGAGCAGCTGAATAAGATGAAGACTCGAGGATCAGTGGAGTCTGTAGTTGACCTGTGGGACCGGCTTCCGATTGCGGGCCGAGGAGCTTTGATGAGTCCGAGACAGATTGTTATTGAGACCGGGCTATACGAGTTCATTGAGTGCTTGAGGGGGTTGGTTAAGTTCCCTAAGAGCAAGGGCACGATGTTTGCTTTGGCGCAAAGCATTGGTGGGATGCGACCCACACATTTCATTTCTTCTGGGGCGAGGCTACGGTTACGCCTTCCGACTATCTTTGCGATCACGGGTCTGTCCTTCAATGGACGCAGCATTGAGTGGCGGGACGGCTACAGCGACGTGGACCTGCAGGCTCTTCTGGGCTTTACCCCCATTCCCAAAAAGGGGATGGGGATGGAGTATGCCGTGGTTTATGGGAAGATTGTGGAGATCATCGGGAGCTACGAGGTCGGGGATGAGAGGATAGGCGGCGAAGCGTATTGCTAGGGCCTTTTTATGGTTTGCTTTTTCGAGCACTCTTTTGGACACGCCGAGGGACGGCGGTGTTTGCTGAGGAGTTTGGAGGACGTGGGGATGGCTGGAGAGGTCTCTTGGGGAGAGGTCGGGCTGGCAGAGCTTTACTTTGCTCTTGATAGATACAGCCGGAAGGCTGTGAGCTCCTTCTACTGCTTCGAGTTTGCTCTGGAGGTATAAGCTTTCTTTTTTGCTTTCCCTTTTTCTTTAAGCACGCATTCTTTTCCGCACTTAATCGACTTTATCTTTCGCAGGCATGGTTTTGTGAGTTCTTCCACGTCACGATGTGGCGGCAGCCGGCGGAGTATATCGGGGCATATCCGGCCATGCGCTCTTAGTCCAAGCATGCCCGAGAGAAGAAAGGTTCTAGGGGGCGCACGACCCTCAGATACTCGGATTGCCTTCCTTTGACGAGGGCTGAGACGGATGAGGGAATGATATTCTATCCCTGGGATCGTTTCGATGTGGCGCAGCTGAGGGGCACTGAGGTATGGACTGTGCAGCGGAGGATTTTGAGGGGCTTGACTTGTGACGTCTATTATCTGGGGGAGAGGGTGACGCGCCAGCATGGCATGAATTCGCCTTTGATGACACCGGTGGAGCCTCCCGCCGACATGATGCACCCTAGTGAGAGATCTGTGACCTGGGATGATTATCGGGGCGGCCAACACTTCTCGGCATTCGTGGCGATCGAGCTGTAACCAGTATTTGTCTTGAGGAGGCTGAGGACGCCCCAGGTTCTGGATAGAGAGGGGTTAGGGGTCCCGCGGTACCCTCGGATGGACTTTTCATATGTCCAGGATGGGGTCCGATTGAGGGTGCAGATCCCTCAGCCTGAGCGGCTTCCACGAGCTTTCCGACCTCGTCCGGGTATGAAGGTATGTCTTTTCCTTCCCACCTCTTTTTTTTGCTTCTGTCTTTTCTTTTCTTTCCTGTCATCATTTTTTCGCTTCATTTCTCGACGCTTTTGCTTTCGTGCGCTTCCGGAGGTGGTCGTGGAGAAGCCGACGAAGCGTGATCGGGGCTAAGAGATTTATCAGGAGGATGGTGGCTTGTGGAGCCCTCGGGCTAGAGCGAGGCGACCACGGCGGCGCCTGTCGCGGGAGGCTTCCCTATTCCTTCGTAGACTTCCTCCGAGACTCCTCTTTCTCCTCTCCTTGATCCTCGCGTGGTACTACCTTCGGACCACGTCATTCTCGGAGATCCCACGCGTGGGACATGTCCGGCGCATGGTGGATCTTCTTCGCACGCCCAGTGAGTCCGACGCCTTCACCTTCTGGATATGATTTCTTCAAGGGATCTTGGCTTGCCCTATCACGCATGGCCACTGGCTGTCCGGGACGAGCCTTCCTCGGGGGACGAGGATGATGATTACGAGCCTGAGATTTTCATGGCTATAGAGGAGGCGGGCCCGAGCCGCAAGAGGGACCGGGGGGAAGGCCCAGCCACCGAGGACTCTGACTGACGATCCTTCGAGACTGATTTTTTTGAGATTGATTTCTGAGACTGAGATTGTATTCAGAGAGATACAGTTTATTTTTATGCACATTTTTTTTTTGCTTTTCTTCTTTTTTTTTTGGAATGTATTAATTCAGGATTATTGTTATTTATTATTTTTTTGTTTTTTTTTTTGAATGCAATGCTGTATGAATGCAATGTTGCATGAGCCTCGGTTTTTTGGCAAGGGTGTAGATGTTTGGTGTATGAACTGGTTTGGACAGGCTTTGGCTGGGACAAAATATTCCTTTGGTGCAGCAGTTTGGACTGTTGCAAAGATTTTTCTGATGGGAGACAATCATGTCCGCGCGGATAGGACCTGCATCTGACATTGTCCTTTAATTTTGCTTCAGATCTGGTCTCCCATTATTTCAAATTCAAATATCTTCTTCAACCACCAGTTCAAACAGCCATTTTCGGGGAGAAGGAGAGAAAAACCATGGAGAGAATTGTGAGCATGAGAAATCCACCCAAATTATCCCAAAATTCTCAAATGCAATTCTTCACCAAGTTTAAAGAGTGGTCTCGGGAGATTATGCATGAGAGGAGGTCATTCTTTGAAGAAAGGTACAAGGTGAAGTGTTTATGGTCCCTCAAAGAATTGATTCCGGACTACGACCTCTTGAGAGCTTCTTCATCATTTTGGGATACTAGAAGGCATGTTTTTTGCTTTTCTTACAACGAGGTTGTTCCGACCGTGGAAGAATTTTGGGCTCTGCTTGGCGGTCCGGAGGTGGAAGAGATTGCGGTTCCTTTGCCCGGAGGGGCCTCTTTTCGATTTGATAGATTGTGCAACCTCCTTCATCTTTCCCCGGAGGAAGCACAAGGTATGATCTGTAGTCCCGATCACTTTGATATTTCCGGTCTCCCTGATAGATTTAGGGGCTTAGGCTTGCTTGACGATGCCTATTGGGATGCCTTTGCACTTTGCATGTTCGGGACCTTGTTCATGGTCTATTCTTTTGGGATCTGTCATCGGTCTCTGCTGGATATTGTTGTTCATTGACGCTGGCGTAGACGTTGTACCTTTCGATCCCAGGGGAGACTTTTCATACTCTCGATAGCCAGCACCGGGAGACGGTATATGCACTGGGCAGCCCGTTCCTCTTGACTACGTGGCTGATGGAGCGCTTGGGGATTCTTCGGGAAACTCGATATGATCAAAGCCTCGGACATTCGCCAGAGAGGGGTTGCGTAGAATTTTGATGATCGTGAGCTCATGGGAGCGTTGGATAGGCTGGTCGCCGACGTAAGATATTAGATGGTCGGTGCCTTGTTGGCGGTGTGGAGACTCTGAGGGTACTTCAGGGACGGATCTCCCGTGGTTATGCTTCCAGGGGCTTTCTCGGTCAAACTTTTACATTCCGTCTTTAGTTACGAGACGGTTCGGCTTGGAAGCGAGTTCCTTTCGAGGACTTTTGATGATATAGCCACCAGGGTGGTGGCTCCTATTTCTATGGATGATCCTTCTCGGTGTTTTCCTTTCTTTCCCGAGGCATGGAGGTATGACGTCTTTCCTCCCTCGGGTTATCCTCAAAGCGTCCGAGACCGGTGTTCTTGACCACTTGGTACTTGGATTGGTACGAGAGGCATTTGGGAGAGGAACTCGGAGATGGCTATTTTGAGACGGCGTGAGGCCATTGTGGGTGCGGAGGACCTGACAGTTTCCGAGAGGAGGAGGGCCGAGGCGAGGGCCAACCCTCATGACAGGAGCGGAGATGTGGTGACCGATTATGAAGCTTATGTCAAGAGGGGAGAGAGAGGACTCCTATGCTACCACTAGGCTACGGGAGATGAGAGATGACACTAGGGCTACTAAGGCCCCGACAGTAGGCCGGTCTGATAGATCCTGTTCCTATACCGTAGCTCGGTAGGAGGAAGACCAGAGCATTTTTCCTGTTCAGAAGAAGAAGACTCGAAGGGGGAAGAAGAGGGGGGCTGCCAGTACGAGCAGTTTAGAGTGACCTCGAGTTTTCTGAGTATCGCTTTCTTGCCGTAGCAGACACATTAGTTCGATTATGTATTTTAGTTTCTTTAGCGTTGCCGGTTGTAGGAATGAACCGGGCTTAGACTCATCAAAAAGTTTTTAACTTGTAATGAATATTTGAATTGCTTCAGAGTTTTTCGAGACGCTTTCATGGTCTCGATTTGTATTGATGTCACAAGTATGACTTTTATTTGTGCTTTAGACCGAACCGTTTCCGCCGCCTACGTTCCCCTCATTTTGAGGAGCCTGTGTCCGTAGTTCAACCCAGTCGATTTTGTTGGTTTTTTTTTTTTTTTTTTGTTTTTTTTTTTTTTTGGTGCAACCTGTTTTTACCTAGGCCGCCCTTTTCGGGTTTTCAACCTAGTTGGGTATTACTCTTTTAGCACTCTTTTTTTTTTTCTTTTTTTTGACTTTTTTTTTTTTTGTTTTACGCGTAGTAATTCGCGCAGCCTTGTCACCATTCACCGGGTGTACAAAGGGATTTCCGTCGAGGTCTCGCAAGTTGCATGGCTCCTCCGGAGAAGATCTTCCGGACGACGTATGGCCCGACCCAAACATGTGCTCCCATTCGCGAGGGGTTGACACGGACCTGGCTTCTCTTCAAGACGAGATCACCTTCTGATCTCCCGATGCTTTACTTTCTTGTCAAAGGCTCAGCCATTCTCCCTTGGTAGGCTCCTGATGTGTTCCATGGCCTTTCAATCGGCGCTCATCTAGCAGTGGCCAATTCATCATGGCGACTTTGGAGCCATTCGACCTCGCTGATTCGGCTTTCCAACAAAGACACGGAGTGAGGATTTCCAATTCGATTGGGAGCACGGCTTCCATTCCGTATGTGAGGGCAAACGATGTTTCGCTTGTCGTTCGACCGATGTTCCGTAGCCCTGCAGTGCCAGTGTAGCTTCTCGGGCCAATCTCTCGCCTCGGACAGCCCATTTTCCGGATGATGTTTTCCAAAGTCTTGTTTGCCGCCTCGACGGCTCCGTTGGTTTGGGGCCCGTAGGAGATGACTTGTGACGGGTTATTCGGAATTCGCCGCCAGTGTCACATTCCCCTTCGAAGTGGGATCCATTATCTCGAGATGATTTCGGCCGGCAACCCGTATCTCGCATATGATGTTCTCTTTGATGAAGAGGGTTACTTCCTTTGAATTGAGGATCTCAGAGGATTTTGTAAGGCATCCTTTCAGCTTCCTTCGAAGAAACTACCAATCTGCGTCTCTTTAGGCTCTTCCAGCTCCCAAACTTTCACACTCGTCAAAATCTCTTCGGCACTTGGGCTCGATTTTCCTCTTCCGAACAACCCGCTTAAAGATTTTTGTTCTCTTCTTTTTTTTTATTTAATGTATCTCGCTTCTTTATCTAATGAATTATTATTAAATGTTTTTTTTATTAATTAATTCATCATTAATTAAAGTGGCAATCAAGGGATACTCGTAAAGGTTCGTCATTTCATTAGGAACGAAGCAGGAAATACAAAACATTTGCTGCGGGCTACGTAGTCTTCAAATGTGCAGGGCCGCTTCTGACGACTCTAGTAGACTTCGACCTTAACAATGAAAGACTCCTGAGGACTTTTCCTAGATTGACACAAAGTGGACGGGAGACCAATCCAAGCTTGGTGATCATTTGTTCTTTTCGGGTCGCGACGGCCCTGAGAGAGTTTCCCGATTCTTGCATGGCATTCTGCCGTCGAAGGCCTCATGGACTCCTGGGGGCCGTCTCGTTTTTGTTCTCCTTCCTCGCCCACCGTTTATGTCATCTCTTTCTCTCGAACCAGGGATCACATTCCCGTAGTCCTGGCCTTTGGCCCGAAAACCGAGCATGTGGATGTAGGGATCTTCCTCGCCACATCCTCACCTGGGGATTCTATCTCGTCACAATCCGACCGCTCCAATCCAGTATGTAAGGGCGTATCACGTCTCGGTGTGCTCTTTGTCGAAAAATCTCATGCCCCCATGCTTCGGAGCGGAAGAGAAGGCTTAGCGAAGTGCGTCAAGAAGGAGGACGTCCCACACGTACGTTCATAGATTCGAAGTTGAGTAATGACGAGATGCTTGCCGATCTTTATCATGAAAGATTTCACGGTCTTTCGGGCAGTGGTCAAAGAGTGGGTTCGAAGAATGGTGACAAAGCTGCGTGATTAGTGGACACAGGGGTTTGTGTGCTCGTATCATGAAGCGGTGTTCAATGTTTCCTTCCAAAGTATGCCTCCAAATGTTGGAAATGACAATTGAATTTGATGAATCGGACTTCTTCTGAGTCTCGGCCGCTTGAAGCAAGCGTTGACATAGCTCGGGCATCACCGGATTACGGGGATTCTCGATGAGACTTGCCCCGATAGTCCACCCAGGGTCGATTCGGAGGAGGTAGCCCCCGTGTGAACCGGCTAAGAGCATGCTTAGTGACGGTCTCGACTTCGCTCCCTATGAGGAAACCTTGTCACCCCCTTATGACTTCAAGGGTCCCTCGTTGTCGCTTAATGAATTTGACGCATTGGTGGAGGGTGGAAGCTATGGCTTCGTAGTCATGTGATGCAAACCAAGGGCGTCCTGCAATAGGGCCGTGAACTCGGATGGGATGTCCATTACATGGGAACCCATTCGCCTGCACCATTTCGGGGTTTCGTACTGCAGTTCCCAGTGTCACTGTCCCCGTGGATGGGAGCGAGACGAGCCCGTCGTAGGCCTTGATAATCTGTGTAGATGGGATCATATGCCTTTCATTGATGCGCGAGGCTGCATCATGCTAAGGGGAAGGACATTAACTGGCAGCGATCCATTATCC